>SNQJ01S0119960.1:0-27262 GCA_010110895.2 Picea sitchensis
ACTTAAGAAATGAATGTTTTTGTATTTTGTAAAAGTGGATCAATGGGATAACTCAGTTCAACTTATGGTATTCAGACATCAAAATGATAAACAAATAGACAGTGCTCTCCAAGATTGGTTAAGCAGTAAAATAACTTTCAGTGGATGAAGAAAAAATTGTTCATAAACCAGTGCAAAGCAGGGTCTAATAAACAACTAAAGGAACTGATTATAATGTCACGAACCAAACAATAGGATAACAACTATTCAAGGTTTGACAACAATATAACAGTGAAGAAGAAATATGAAAAACTGCCAACAAAATGGAAAGAAACCTGTGATCTGTATTAGCAAGTGAAAAGTCTGAGTACAAAGAGTATTACTATATCCAGAATCGAACCCCTTGGTTCATCCTCTATTCTAATATTTATAGCATTACAAAACAGTTCTAAGATCTTGAAAACATGGATCAAATCAACTAAAAATAGCAAGTCAAAATCTGTTGCAAAATAAGTGGGATGCTTCCTCAAAATGAGGTTAATCCCTGATTTCTCTATGTTGACTGTTGGTGCAGTGTAGAACAAACTTCCAAGGCTACATGATGACTTTCAACTAGAGACTAGGTCGAATTTGCTGATGTGGCCAGGTTTCCTGCTTTTCTGCCTTTGTTAAAGACATCAAAAACCTTTGAAACACCTCCTTTCTCCACCATTTGTCAAAAATAACTATTGTGCTGGACTTGATAATTCATTAGACCTTCATTGGAAAAGATCCTGAATCTTTTGATATAAAAAATCCTTGACCTGTGTAAAAATTCATTCAATTATGGACACACAGGCTTTCGGTGGTTGTCTGGGAGGATTTCTGGGTGAGTTATCCACCGAAAGCGCAACTTTTGGTGGTTAATGAACAGTCGTCCCGTTCGCCTAAACCACCGAAAGTCAGAATTTCCAGCAAAAAATGCCTTTGGGAAAAATCAATTGTCTCAGCCGTGGAATATCCGTTTTGCACGTTCAAATAGTCGATTTTTAACTACAAATCATAATATTTCCAATGGTGCAATCAGATTTGGATTTGGAGCCCGGGAAGCTGTCAAAATTTTCACTACAAGATTAGGCATCATGCTTTCAAAAATGCTGGTGCGTTTTTGGTCGTTAACATCTATTACCAAGTTGTATGCTTTTGCTAAAAAAATGTAAAAATGTTTATAAAATTTAAATGAACAACCAGAGAATACATATAATTCAAAAACTAGTAACCACAAGTCTTAATTGATAATAAACCATATTTTTATTAATGATCACTTTTTTGAGTTACAACCAAATGCCTCTTTTCAAACCCCTATGAGGGTATGGACCAAAATCAAACTTATAAGTCTAGGATGGAATTTTAACAATCATACAAATAGAACCGATGTCTAAAAGAAAAAGATCAAGACTACAATGTACTGGATCAACCAAGCCACAAACTCATCAAGTCTTGACTCTGCAAAATAGTCTTAGTCAGAACTGAAAATTAATGCATGAATTCTAATGAAACTAAACATATTGCCAATATAAATGAATGACCTTCTGAAGCATGTCAAAAGTCTATGCTTCTTAGTCCTTTCTTCTTTTCCACCTTTAGAATTATCTTGATGTCAACAAGAGGATTTAGCTCTTATAACTCAGAACATGAAATAATGAATATAAAAAACCTTAGTTGGAAACAAGAGTAAACGTTATCAGAAGTACCTCTCTTTGATTTCTCATGTTTCCTTGCCCTTCTTTTCTCCCTTTTATTCTCTAAAAGGTAGTTCTTCAAGTAGTTGAACTACGTTTAGTTACTAAAGTTAAATAACTTTAGTAAATAAACATGACAATAATTTTTTATGATAAGGATAAATAATAAATAACATAATAACTAAATAGGTTTGGTCCCCATCTATTATACATCCTTTATTTCCAATAATAATTTCTATCTTTTCCTTGTTGCTCCACATCATAATTTAAAATTTAAAAAAAATGAAATCAACATCATAAAGCACATGTATCACGCATACAAAATAACACTACATATATCACTTATATCTCCCATAATTTAACAGGATATTTTAATTCCCAAAAATAAATATCATGGTTCTGCCATCTGTCCAAAAGTAGTAATGTCATAGTCAAGTATTAATAAAAGCAAAGTCAAAATAATTCAGGGAGTTTCTTTTTAAATAATTATTCCCTTTCCTGCTAAAGTCTTCATATCGATACTTCTCTTCCAACTATTCTACTTTTGGATGCATGTCACTTATGTTTCTCTTACCATTGCTTGTTGACTTCATCTTGGAGTGAGCATAGGAAGAAGACTTAGCTATGTTGGGAGAGGTGATTGGTTGCTTACCTTTGTTTATTTGAGAGTTATGGAGGGGATTTTTTTTATATTTAGGTGGTGGTGGAGGAGGAGGCATATATGCATTAGTGATGGTTGATAATGTTGGGTGAACAAGAGGAGAAGGAAAATATGCATTGGTGGAAACAATATGAATTGAAGGAGGAGGAGGAGGAGGAGGAGGGGGGTCAATGGGCCATTGATTGGTACCATAGGAGGGATTACTAGGAATACCACCCCATCCATCATTATGTGTTTGCATAGGAAATTCAATAACATTGACAATACCAAGGTGAGGTTGCAAGTGTTGGAATACTGAGGGGCGGGGTGAATCAATATGGGCACTTTAATTACTTTTGACCACAATGTATATTCTTCAACAATGTTCAACAATTTATCTTTGAAATTTAATATACATATCATCAAGAGTATAATCATAAGCAGTATCACATGAAAAATATCACATCAAATGAACAATACACCAGAATTTACGTGGAAACCCAAATGAGAGAAAACCACAAAATTATTTTCTTATATGTCAAAAGAATACATTCATTGGAAGTACCAGCTTCCCAATTTTGCAGCCACAACTGGAAGGAGGCTATAACCCCCTATTCTGAGGCTCCAACATGAAGGAATCTACAACTCCCTGAATTCTCTGGCTCTAACTTGAAGGAGGCTACAACCCCCTGAGTTCTCTGACACCAACCAGAACGTGGTTACAACCACCTATCCTTTCCCCATCCCACCACCCTGAAATATAAGTGTAGACCAACTGTCACTACCACTGTCATTGCCACTGCACTGTCAATCTGTCAGTGTCAACCTATCACTGCCTTTGTCACTGTCTCGTCATCAATAAACTATAACCTATACCATACCATGCATCAACTGTATACCAACATGTGTATCAATCATGTACCAAAATATATGCCAAATATAGATACCATAACATAAACAATGAGTAGTCAATCATATATCAAACCATGTACCAAGTACTAGAGCATCAATCATATGAATAACATGTGCCATATACCATCAACATTAATAGACCTATATCATCGATGAAGTCCCTCACGGAACCAATGCATGTCCCTCAAGGAACCTGTTATCACTCTGTAAATTACTTTTGGATGAGGAAAGAAAATCACAAAGGTAACCACACACCAACTTAAGGTTGGAAGTTAGTCCTTCCAACCCAGAGAGGGCTATCTGTTATTGGATAAATCCGTAGGTGCGGACACTAACCGATCTCCCTAGATCCACCTGGTATCTAGAACAAAACATGACAGAATAATACACTTTCCCTAGATCTAGCCTATTGAATGAACTGAGAGATAAGGGATATGGACATACCTTATGAAATATTTCCTTAAATCTCTGTTGTTCCAAGCTTTGCTTCAATGCTCTCGTCCCATCTAGATCACAACAAAACGAACCAATTGAAGTAAAGACAAGTTAAGATATTCAATGACTAGTCTATACATATGATCAAGGAATTATGTAATAAAATGACATCATTTTATGGGAAAGGGACATATTACTATATTGAATTAATTGAACATCATTTTATGGGAAAGGGACATATTACTATATTGAATTAATTGAAAGAGAAACTTACAACCTGAGCTCCTGATGTCAGGTCTCCTTTCGATGGCTCTAGCTCCCACACACACACTTGCTCATGTATGAAGAAAATCACCCACATGTGATGACCTTGCTGTAGCCTCTTGCGTCAGAAAGCATCAATCCTCTTCATAATCGTCTTTGCAACTACTCCTCTAATCAAACTCTTGATGCTAGATGAACTTCTTAACTTAACCCTTCCCATGAGCAATATCCTCAATATATGTGAGAGAGAATAGATTAGTTAATTTGATAGGAATGATCCCAAGATATCCTGAATGATGCTACTTGAATAACCACTTAAACTAATCTCATCCCTTCTAGAAGACTTCTAGAAGGTTCGGATACTTATCTTTTTCCCTTTTAAAATCGTGTCCACACCCTAACCATGAGTACAGCTATGGAAGTTCACACCCCAACTTAAGGTAGCGTCTCATGAACAAGCATCCCCAAGTAGTGAATATATAAGCGAACATGTTTCCAAAGTGTTAATCGAAGAAGACAATCAACTCTTTCTTTAGGGAAAGTGTTTTTAGTGAAGAGATTGATTTTCCATTATCATGACATCATCATGACACTACAATGACCAAATTTGTGGATAAAAAATGCCCCCCCAAAGTCTCCAGAGTGGAACTCGCGGACAAATGATAGACTTGTGTTTCCATGTGTGTGTCAAAACCAAAAGCACATCTAATCGTAGACCGCAAACATCCAAGCATCAACATAATATCATGTATATCAGTTCCGAGGTAGGTATCTCTACGCTCGATCATAGACTGATGACAATCAGAACCAAGGTCATGGCCACCAATCATACTAATCGCGGATCCATGCCGCCACTACATAGCACAACCACCAATAATCGCGGATCCGGTACAATAATAATGTTTTCGGCCAAGACTAATATAGCCACGAAACATACACAAAGGATCTATGTGTCGCAACCGCGTATACTCCATCGCAACCCAGATCACAAAGATAATATCCAAGGTCTTCAATTTCGAAGTCCAAAGTACTTAATCGACCATGTGATCAATAAGCATGCGTCAAGTCAACATATAGAAACCACTTGATTAATGGCCATTAATGGAACCGCTAACAAGTGCTTATAGGAAATCACCTTTATTAATGTCAATGACTCCCCAAGGTACTATAGTACAATCCATTGACTGAATAAATGAGTTGATGTCTAACACTCAACAAAATATCTCGATCGTGGGTTAATGGATGTAAACCCACTGTTGAAATCGAGAAACTTGCCATTGAGGTACGCAAGCTTCAAGGTAATCAATAATTTCTAAGTCTTAATCTCGGATAACGTGATGAAGTCGACGGAACAAAAAACTCGTCACAGGAGGGCATTAAAGTATCCCACATCAATGAAACGAAATGAGTAACAAAGTTTGTAAGTGAAACGTGCATGTAACAATTGGAATTTGGACAATGTGGAAGGTCAATACGTAATGAAAGTATAACCGGCAGATGTATCGAATTCGTAAGAGGTTTGACCTTCTTGAACATAGATGACACCTAATTACCGACTCGGAAGCATTGACTCAAAGACGACACATGGAAAGACCCTATATTCGAATCAATGAGAGACAAATGGATTTCAAAACTGGCTCAAATGATGAATAGGGGGTTTAATGTTCAAGAGCGACACTTAACGCCAATTCAACACAACAACTTAAAACATATCCCTCTTCCCAAATTTTCCCCCACCATCGGCAAGTACCTTTATTTTTAATGCCAGTTTGAAGAGGATCACACATGTTTGTTGATATAAGCTCATCCTGAGTCCCTCGGAGTATTTAATCTAACCCTAAGAGCAAGGAGTGGTTTGGTCCCATCACTCGTCACAATAATGTTTGTTTAACGAGTCCGTAGATAGAAAACTCGAAGGTTTATCAAGATTATAGAGTTTGAAAACACTTAAAGATGAATCTCTCAGTTCCTTTTTCGCATAATAGTCCAACGAGACCAAAAGGGTTAAACTATCACCAAGGATGTGTAACTTCAAATACTTTAACGAGTGTGAAAAGAGCAAGATCACTCGACAATCTTTCATATTTAGGAGTCGAAAAAGAGCTTAAAGTTAACTCCAAAGGGATTCTTTTTTCGTGTAACCACATCAAGCCCAAAGAGATACAAACAACGCCGACGTTCTAGGTTTTTGCAAGTGCAAGAACGGATAAAGGCACTTGAGGTTTCCAGGATCAAACCATGGGAAACAAACAAAAACACATCATATTGAAAAAATTGTTCATTCATAATCATCATCTCCATTGGGTACCCGTAAATACTTTACCACTCACTGTGACAAAAATAGGGCTAAAATAGTGAATAAATATAAACCACTTTTTATGGTAAAAGTAAATAAAACAAATTTACTATTCATACCATTTTAGTGCAAAACTCCTCCATTTTAATTCTCCCATCTTCACCGGCCTACTTTGGGAGCTCTCGGCATCATCATTCCATCTAACCACCGACTGGGACTGGTAAGTCTCTGCACTCTATCCCTTTCACATGTTTTAATTTCATGATTTTAGTGGTTAAATTCCAATTTTAGGCTAGTTTTTGAAACCCTATGCATGAAAAAGGATTCTCGCAGTCACTTCCATACTCTGGCCCCGGGTGGAGAAATTATCATTCCTCTCGCTAGTGGGCTTAAGCTACGCTACAGAAGTCTTCATTAATCGCGGCGCTATACACCAAGAACAATGCAGAGCCCAAAAATTGTATAAAATTTAAATAATAAAACCAATTTTCTCAAGTTTTTGGATCATTAACTATCTTCACATGGTTGTCATGTAGGTTAATAATCACACAATGGTGCTCTCGGAATGGAGAGAAAGGGAACACGAGGGAGATAATACAAACGTCGAAAATCACCCTCAAACCATCGCCGCTTTTGCGAGATCGCTATCCTAAAGTATTTCCGTATACCTGGCATGAGAGCCTAGGTTCGATTGTTGGAAACTTTAGTCCGGATGTGGACCGGACAAGGTCTCTAATGTCTAAGTATTCAAGCATTTGAAAATAGACATTGAGGATATCTATTTTGACTGGTTGTAAGATTCGGTTCTTATGTTAGCTTGACTGATAACCGCAGAGGGGGGCTGAAAATGAGTGAGTATTGCCGAGTGTATTGCGCCGTAGGTCAGGAGAGGACAAAAAGGAAAAAGTGGCCATTTGGGGAGTGAACGATATAACTCTCCGTACCATTATATTCACTATCGCTCTGGATATGTGAAGTGATGCCCCCGCGACATGGCTCTATGCTATTTCGCGATGCCCTCGAAGTGTCGAAAGCCCCGGGCTCCTCAACTGGCTGGACATGTTGTTACGCTTAACCTCAAGAACAACCCACCAAAAGCAGCGGAAATCTAAAGCAGCTTGCTATGGATCACCGCTAGTGTCCTTCGTGAGGAGGGTCCTGTATAGGCTTCGTGTTGATTGGCACTTTCCTCTGGTCCCGTGATCCATGATGTTACGATGGTGCCAACTCATGGTTAGATATTGACAGACCCATCGCCGCATGACGCATCGCCTTTCTTTGACTGGCTCCAGTCTTGGATGATAGAGGATTGGCGCGATGTCGGTTTGGACTTTCATGGCGGATCCTGAGCTTGCCCTTCTTGAAGGTGCACAGTGGGGAGATATTGGTATGAAGTACACCAACTTTTAACTTTTAGATGTTTCTGTATTACTTTCATCATATTAAATGTTTCTTGGTTTTATGGTTTTATCCCAAGACTAACACCAAAAACCCGCTTGATAAATACGTGATGTTGTGCAAGTATATAGACTACCGGTAAGTTCCTCCTGCTCAAAGATCGAGGAGAAGCAGCGCAGCCCACCCCCAAGATGCCGCAGGGACCATCTACAAAGGAGAAAAACTTAGAGGGTCTTATGGTCGATGTTCCAGATATGCCTCTGGAGGAGGTTCCACGACGCGATCAGCTTCATACTGTAGGAGTATCAACAGCTATGGGTCTACTGCTCTGTAGGGTTTCTAGGGAATTCATGTGTTACCATGAACATCATTGATGATGTCACTTCTAGGTAGAAGCTACGAGCTTCATTTTTTGATATTTTGGTCTCGCATTAATATTTGTAAAACAACTTTGATCATATATATATATACATGGTTCTACCTACTAATTTACAATTGTGTACATTTCCTGAATGTGTTTGATTTTATAAATGATTTAAATGCCCTGCCTAACACATAATTAGCTAAAGCTGCTTGTCAACAATGTATTAAGACTTCTGAATGTGTTGATATTCCCATGTAATCAAAATGTCTCTTTCCAAGAGGCTTAACTTCGCAAATATATCCTTAATAAAGTAGGACTTCAAATAGAATATACATCATCGAAATGTAATACTACCAACTGTGAGTCAAGTTGAACAACCAAATAACTTAATCTCGGTGAGAGATAACATCAACCAATAATTCAAATCCACTACGCTTATACTCTAATATTGTTATTGCTTTACAAGACATTTACCTCGTAGAGATATGAGTTCGCTTGTCGTATATTGATTGCCCAAGCAAATGGGTTATTTCAAGTACTAATGAATTATAACCGGCTCTAAGGAAGCCAAGAGCAGTAAAATAATAATCTCGACATCGGCAATCAAACACACAACGTACAATGTAAGGGTGGTAGAGACCGATAACGCCAAAGGCAAAACTAAAGTAACACACACACTCAAGATGATACATAAAAATACAAGTACTCATGCACAAATAACTCATGCTTAGTACTTCTTCAAGTACAACCCATTCCCTCGGTTCAACCGCACACCATCATAGTCCACTAACCCATAAGATCCTTTCTCCAAAACTCTTCTGCTATCAAATATAAGGTCCTCACCACATTGGTTTGAATTTTCCAGCTCCTAAAACATATTTATCCTTTTCATATAGAAGAACAAGATCCCATTCAGAGAAAACACGAGGCTTGAAATGCTCGTCGCATCTTCATGCCTTAACGCGTTTCTTCGGGCTTCTATTACAAGAGTAGCATCACCACGAAGCCCCGCCTAATCGCATCAAATACAACAGTGTTCCTCTTCGGCATAAGTATTAGGTAAGAGTTCTATTGAAATAGTTTCAAAGACTCGGTATTCCACATTCTATTGGAAGAATGGTTTCCATGCCATAAACTAATCGAAATGCTGGAATCCCGCCAGGGCGTAATTTTACCAGATAACCGATACGCCCACAATGCCTAAAAATAACATTGTGTGCTGTACTATCTTTATGTATTCCTATCATCCGGCCGAATCATAGTTATAAGAACCCTATTGATGGTTTCGACCTGGCCATTGACCTTTGGATAATAGGGCTGAGCTATCATGACGAAGGCCCAACTTCAAGTAGGTTCGACATCATATTATTTCTAAAATGACTACCGGATCTGGGTAACTTATATCCGAGGGAACACCAAAATGAGCGATGATATGGTTGAAAAGGAATAAGTACCGCAGCCTCCCAAAGATATCAATGCCCAGATCACTGGCCCACTTTGTGAAATAATCAACTTACATACACGTAACCATGCCCCCCGGCCGAGGGAGGGTGATATGTCATGAAATCAACGCCCCATTTGGAAAAACGACGTGACCGACTACGATGAAGGGGAGCGGTGGATGACCGTAATCTTCCTCACGATTAAAAGTCCGACAAAATGGCACCGGAATGCCAGTGAATGCAAATGGAATAGGGAAGGCCAAAAGTAACCGACACATAAAAAAAATTGAGTTGTAGCCATCCCAGAAAAAATGACTGACACATGCTCCTGAGTGATAGTCATTCAAAGATTTCTTAGCTTCATCAAAAGTCAAACAACACCGAAAAGATGAAATAATTTCTCGATGGTAAAGAGATATCACCGAGGATAATATAATGACGTGACGATAATCCGACAATTTAATGCCGCTCACATCGGACAAATTAGTCGAAAAGTTTGAGTTTGAAGATATATACTGATATCTCCATACCAAATATCACGGTGACTTATAAGGAAAAGTGACCTTTCATCGTAAATCTAATCGAACGCTACCTTCCGTATGCTATGGGAAAATCGCAAATTAATTCAGCGAAAACTAGAGATTTCTCGATGTGACATCAATTCCAAATCGAACTCCTCGAGAATAACAATCCACTTGAGTACTTGCCCCCAAAGAATTGATCTGCCATGTGTTGCATGGGGTTACAGTAGGAAATCCGTCCAATCGTAGTCTCCGAGAGAATGTAATGATCTTAAATCGTTGGATTGCTTGAACAGCAGCCAGGGCCACCTTCTCAACATGTTGGTACTTGATTGGATGATAAACTCTACCTGCCAATAGATACCATGTTCATCGTGGATATCATCCTCTTGAACGCAGGACCACGCCGATAGTATACTGCACGCATCTAGATAAAGAAAGTAATCTCGACTATAATCCGAGGAAAAGAAGAAGAGCTTTTGTGAGGGATAACTTTAAAGCTTCAAAAGCTGCCAGTTAGCAACTTATCCCGCATAAACTCCTCGAACCTTTCTTTAGAAGACGTTTGAAACTTTGAGTGATCTCATCGCATCTGTGGATGAACGACGAAGAAAGTTTGCTTCCCAAACTTTGTAACCGACGCAAAGAAGAAGGAGAGGGAGATTAAGAATCGCCTCGATCTTGATAGATCTACCCGGATCCCATGGCGCGAAACAATGAAATCGAGGAGATGACCGGATTCTACACTAAAGACACATTTATGAGGATTCGTGAATGCCATAGGAATTGACAACGAACGAAAATTGCTCTGAGATGAGTAGGGTGATCGACTCCGTGCGTAGAATGAATGAGTCAAAAAATCATTCAAATAAGGTTGGATAATATGTTTGATATCGTGAGCATGTGAAACATAGAGCATCGCTAGAACGAGTAATCCTCTATCTGGCCGACCGAAGGGAAGTTTCTCAGGGCAAAGCACCTCCCAAGGACAAATAAATCCATTTTATGTTGGTCCTCAGCGATATTGATTTGATTATAAATGGAAAATCCATCCATGAGGGAAAACATTTCACTACCAGCACAGTCATCGACGATTTTATCAAAGGCATTGGAAAATTGTCCTTTGGATGCTTTGTTGATATCCCGATCAACACAAACGTATACTACCACCCTTTTATCAATCTGGTGACGGTTGGTAACCCATTCTGTCAATGCCACGCGGTAAATGAAATCGGCTTTAAGAAGTTTTTCAACTTCAAGTTTAATAGCCGCAGCTTTACAGGGGTGCACTAGGCGAAGTCTCTACCGAACGGGTTTAGCATCCAGATAAGTCTTAATCTCATGAACAACGATAGCAGGGTCAATACCCGGTACATCTCTTCGTAACTCCATGCAAAGATACCACAAAATTTTAAACAAGGAAGTATAAGTGATAATTTCTTCTGGAGAACAATGGCCCACATGAATCTGCTCGACGATCCCGTGTTTCAATCGTAGTCATCTATGGGCATCGTGGGTGAATGTTACTAAGGTTCCCTTCAAAAAACACATCATGTGTAGATCTGGGAATGGTCGTTATGACAACAACTGTCGACGGAGTCGAGATCCGCTTATAATTCTCAAGAGTTTGTTGTTCCAGAATAAGATGGAACGAAGGATGTCCATCGTCCCAATGGGTATCTTCCATGACGGACATGATCATCTCGCCGGTGGGAAAGATGATATGGAAAGGGATCAGGAGACAACTCGCCAAAAGAAGAAAAATAGTAGGTTGCCAATTGAATGGTTTGATAAGTGGATTCAACAGGACTTAACGACATAATGCCGCCAGAATCTAACATGATCTCCAAGATCGTGGACTATCCAACGGGTCAATGTGACACCTAAGTTGCATGAGGTACTAGGAGATCATATTAGAAGCAATAAATCCAAGCGCAAAGACGGGTGGTGGTGGTGGTAAGGGGAAAGTACCCATTAGTGAAGAGTCTTTAAAAGACCGACTCCAACATCTCCCTCGTAACCCGGTGGGTTTTAGCGATGAAAGGCACGCTGCCAACATGAGTATTA
This sequence comes from Picea sitchensis, assembly GCA_010110895.2. Classification (NCBI taxonomy): domain Eukaryota; kingdom Viridiplantae; phylum Streptophyta; class Pinopsida; order Pinales; family Pinaceae; genus Picea; species Picea sitchensis. The sequence goes on from SNQJ01S0119960.1 coordinate 12,040, forward strand.
TCATTAAAAAGGCAAGTTGATCGACCGTAACCACTTTTCCCTTTGGTGAGGAAATTGTACAACACAGAAAAGGGTTGACACTTTACAATACACATAGAATCGACCCAGCTCTGACCAAGTAGAAGATTGTAATCTAAGGGAGTATCGGTAAACTTCCACTTCCACCGAACGGTCTTACCTTCCGCTGCAGTGATAGGAAATCCATGGTGGTGAACACCATATATATTTAAAACCCTGTTTACTAAAGGCTCGCAGTGTTTCAGGATTCGCTTAATCCTGGAGAGCCAATGGATTTCCAACAAGAAAAGATTACGCGACGAGGCACCCCTTATCAATAACAAATTCAACAAATACCTTATTCAGACCAACTCTTGGATTTGTCGCTCTAGTAACCTTCTGGAAATGACTCCATCCGTGCCATCACGACCGTGACCGCTGATCACGCCACCAATTGTTACCAACGCCTCATTCAAGTAGACAATAATCGGCGGACTTCCGTATATGCATATCACTGAGGTGCTTGGGCCGCATCTTCACAATGCTATAGTTCCTGGGCTGCCCGGTGCATGAGGATTGAATGTCGACTCTTAACGACAATCTTCTAGGTCGTAAAATCAGATCAAGACTCGGTCGCTCGAAAGATGAAGAGGACCGCTCAGAGGTGGATTAGGTGGAGAATACCGTACCAAATCTGGAGGTAAGTCATCAACCTTCCCTTTAGCAGGAGTATAGTCTCTTTAGCTCCTAGTAGGTGCAGCATTGTCTTTTTTGGAATCACCGGCGCACATCAAAACATAAGATGATGTAGAAGTAGAGGGTTGGTCGTGAATAACCAACTAAGCTTGTTGTTGAGATGGGAATGGTTGAGACAAGACAGTCGGTGTCAGTGGTTTTGGTGTTCTTTGAAGGAACTTAGTGACCTAGGCACGTCATGGTAAATCCTTCATGTAGTGATCGTAACCATAGATAAGGCAAGGTTAATGTGGTTTGCTCTTATCCCGGTCATCAATAGGATGTGATTTGGTTTGCTCATTTGGATTATTGTTTCATCTCCTTATTCTTGCCTCTCCTTCCTATAGACTTAGTTTTATCGGTCGATGTAGATTGAACAATGTTCACTTCGGAGATTTTGCACTCTGGGCCGAGGAGCAGGAGACCAAGCACTTTGCACATTAGAAGATGTGTATTTTGGGGTTGTGGTGGAAACAAAATGTGAGTGGCTATGAGCTGAACCAATCACACCATCAACCGCATGAAAAGCAATTAGGGTTGTTGAGGTAACGGTGGTAGAAGGACGAGGACCGTCAGGGAGAAAGTCATAAAGAGTACCCGTTTGCGAATAAATGAGATCTAGATACCGAGCACGACTAATAGCCTTCGCGGATAACACCGCCCATAGCAATCTCTTTACCGATTTTGTTTACAAAAGACTTAGTAAACCACTCGCCAAGAATCCCATCGAAGCTAAGTTTACTGAGACGTCAGCCTCCACGCCACCTGGCGAATATGAATGCATATAAGATGCCCGAAATTTTGTTTGAAAGAGGTTAAAATCCACCGTATCGTAACGAATCGATAACCGGTAGTGTGTTAGAAAATCCATTTCAAGGGTGTTGAAATACGAAAAGAATCCTCGTGGGAATTCAATGTACCACTTCGCGTTAACACTGTAAGAGTTCGAAAGACGCTAGCCTTAATGGAGTCATCCATCAACGAAGTTGGACAAACACCACAAGTGGAAAAGTCATGACATGATTATTTGGGTCCTTCTCCCAATCTTCCCATCGAATTTGGGAATGTAAGATGGAAGCTTTGCAGGAATAGCAGCTATCGAGAGTGACTAATAGGGATCATTCGAGAATCCGACAACCGCGTGATCCAAAGTACCGAAAAGGCAATTGCCGATTCACTGTGGATACTGGTGACTTTGGGGCTGAAGCCCCAGAACTAGTGGATCAGATGCGTACCGCCCTCAGAGGGAAGACCCCGGTTGGTTTGGTGGTGGTTGAAACATATAGTAACCCCAAGTATTTTGAGCTTGAGTTTGAGTAGTGACTTGAGGTTGAGAAGTTTGACCCGAACCCCAAACAGGATTAGTCACCCGATATGGTTAAGTCTGGCGGTAGGGACAGTTTGCTGCCCCCAACATTTTGAGGAAAGTTTTGCATATTGATTCCAATAATCGGACCAATGGTGGAGGTATGTTTTGTCCTGGGGCAGAGGTTGGTCCCCATCGTTGACGCTCCACCCGGAATGTGTGTACCAACCGTAGGTTGCGTAGTAACCCCGCTATGTCCCGAAAAGAAAAGGAAACGTACCACCCTTTCCACCAACAGGATGGTGCAAGTTTGGTGCAACAGTCAAGATAATGCTACTTGGGGTATTAGTATTTCCAGTAGGAAACTGAGGGATTGTCGGGATGAAACCGGAATAGGATGCCTAAGAACCGAGGACCACTTGGAGAACCAGCTGGAGCTTGTGGGGGTGTTGGATGGGAAACATCAACCATTACGGATCGGGCCAAGATGGTAACCAAGAGGTAAATCTCGGATTAGCCCGGAGTTCTTGGGTATTAGAGGAAGAGTAGCAGACCCGGGTTTGAACACTCAGAGTATTGGCTAGATGGGCCATCCTGCGAAGCACAAAATGATAGTTGTAAGTCCTCGTGTACTTCTAGTTCGAGACAATGTGAGGGTTATTGATGATTTCATAGACATGGGATTCAGTACCAAACAAAACTCATCAGAAATCACCTGACCAAAAAAAGGATCATGGCCCACTACACCGTGAGAAGACCCAGCCGATTGATCTTTAAGATGTAAATAAAGAGTTTCTTCTGTGAAATATGAAATCGTCCTCGAAGGTCGCTCACACCACGACGTAATGCTATAACTCCCCTACGATTGTTAATCTGAAATTCGCCAAAGAGGATCGAGGTTCCCACTTGTGGAGGTGGTGTAAAACTTCCGGGACGTCACTTCTTGTCCACGTGTGGTAGAGTAACAGGGGAATTTCACCCAGACGAGGGGAGTCCCGAATACCCCCGTGCGTTGCCAGATGCTAAGGTTGTGAAGCTCGACATGTTCGACAAACCTCGTGATCCTAATGGAACGTCACGCTGGGAGAAATTGTAAACAAGCATCCAACTCCCCAACGAAAATCCCATGGTCAACTTCGAAATCAACAACACACCCTAGTAACAAAATCTAGAAGCAATCACCAAGAAAAACAATACCTTCTAATTCCGAAACCACTAGTTGGTGATGAAAACCAACGCCTAAATAACGTAGACGTAGGAAGGGGCTGGGCTATGGAAAAGTTACGCTGACGAATTGCCAATGTATTCCCACGCCCTAGTGCAAGCTCCCACACATAATCGTGGTAAGCACCCTCTAAGGAGTCCGAAAGTGAGTTTGATCAACGCCGCATTCCAAAATTTAGACTTTCCTCCAATCACCTCGGTAAGAACCTAGAGAGAGATAAGCCACTAAGGTTACCAACTCGCAGTCATCCTTTGGGCGGGTACAATCGATGGTCCAGTCCGAACGTATGGGCATGGTATCGAGCCCGAAATAAACTCAAAGGTTTCCACTCATAACTGTGGGTATACATCGGAGTGACCCCCATAATATCGCGGCAATCTCTCTTAATCGCATACAACAAAGAATGGTTAGTAACTTTGCCAACACCAATGCGAAAGTACCTAATGCTTGACCCTTGTGTTAGAAGGCTCCTGTGGACAATATGTTGCAAATGGAATTTAGCACTTCCTAACTCAAGATACTATTGTGTGTTTTGAGCTTTTGAGTGTGTCTCTCTTCCTACTCCAAAGCACTAGCCTAGCTAAATGTTGGTGTAAAAGTCCTAGAAAAGAGTTACTAGTTCAATTTTAATATTACGCAATGTTTTACAGTCGCTGTTTACTCAAAGGAAATGGAAATGAAACTCTTGATGTATGACTCTGACCCAAAAAAAATGCAAGGATAGCGATGAAATGTAATCTTTTTCACTCGATGAATCCTAGTTATGGGAGAGAGAGTATCTTTCAAATCAATCTCAATAATTGGTAATGCAAATGCAATATTCACTTTCCTTTCTCGTGATGCCAATGCAAACAATCATGTAACAATGAACAATTTCAATATGTCTTTTTCAAAACTTCAATACTCTTTAAAACTTTGATTTCAATGTTCTCGCAAAAAGAAAAAAAAAAACTTGGATAAAGAAAACTTATGGTCCACTTTCCAAGAAGAACTTTAATGAGAAAAGAAACCAAATTAGAAAGACTCAAATAAACAACCTAAGCCACTACTTTCAATGAAAGCAAAAACAAAAGCAAACCAAGGAGCTTCTCAATAAAATGAAAATTTGTCCTTTGAACCAACAAGTACAAGAGAAACACCAAACACCAACTCTCAACCAATCCCTGGATCTCAACCAATCAGATACACTCAACTCCTATAAGCGAGAATGACAATGCCAACAAAAGCTAAGAAATGAAAGTCGAGTTTCAAAGGCAAGAAAAAAAACCTAGATCAGCCTCCGCAAATAGCCAAGTATAGCAAAGATAGGTAAAGTCAACATTCAACAAGCCAAAGAGGTCCAAATCAACATATAAATGAGCTATTGATTGTGGTCGCAAACTTGAATTCAAAATTTTTAAAAACTGTCAGAAAGTTAGTGTGGATCACAAAGTAGAAACTATGGTTCTCGCAGCCACTTTGATGCGTATCGCCATCCAAGACCTAAATGTATATGCAGAGTTTAACAAATAAGGTTCTCGCAGTTTCTAATGGACACAAGCATGAAACTCTGAAACTAATGAAAATTTGAGTGAGCAAGCAAAAATCAAATTCATTTATAAACCTGGTCTCTCGTGGTATCCCGAGGACTCAAAGACGCATAAATCAAGAGAAAATGCAAACAGAGTAAATGGCCACAGAAAGTTCAAAAACCAAAGAGACAAAAGGGATAGATCCCCTGAGTCACCAATTTTGTTATTGATAAACTGTGAGGGTGCGTGATTAATTAACCGATTCCTAGATCCACCTCGGCATCTAGAACAAAACAAGACAGTAATAATACACTTCCCTAGATCTAGCCTATTGAATGAACTCTGAGATAAGGCTATGGACATACTCCATGAACTCTTTCCAACACCGTTGTTTCAAGCTTGCTTCAATGCTCTCATTCCATCCGCATCACAATAAAATGAACCAATAGAAGTAAACACAAGTTAAGATATTCAATGACTAGTCTACATATGATCATAGAATTATGTAATAAAATGACATCATTTCATGGGAAAGGACATATTAATCGTGATTGCATTAATTGAAAGAGAACTTACAACCTGAGCCTTGATGTCTAGGGTCCCTTCGATGACTTCTAGCTCCTCATAATACTACCCTTCTCGTATGAAGAAAATCTACCACACAGGTTGACCTTGTCACTGCCTCAATAAGCAGCATCAATCCCTTCATAATCGTCTTCTAACCAATTTAATCAAACTCTCACAAGCATTGAACTCTTAACTTAACCCTTTCTACATGAGCAACTTCCCTCAATATATATAGGGAAGAGATAGATTGGCTTCTGATAGGAATGATCCCAAGATAACTGAATGATGCGACTTTGAATAACCACTGAAGTTGAACTCATCCTTCTAGAAGATTCCCCTTCTAGAAGGTTTGAGATTCTATCTTTTTCCTTCCTTTAAAACATGTTCGCAATTCTAACCATGAGTACACAAGCATGGAAGTTCACACCCCAACTTAAGGTAGTCCGTGTCGTGGCATCCCCGCAGTGAATATATATAAGTAGCCTGCGAATATGTTTCAAAGTGTTAATTCTAGAAGAAGACAACCGTAACTTTTCTCGTGAGTGTTCTTGGTAAAGAGCTTGATTTTCCATTTATCATGACATCATCATGACACCATCACAATGACCAAATTTGTGGATAACACTATCTCTCATAAAATCAATCACTGAAAGGATTGATTTGTTTTAACTCAAAGGATAGATATCTATAAAGAAACATGGTTTATAGAGTTGGTGGAAAAGAAGATGAAAATTCCATTAGGTAATGGATTCATAGGTCAGAGATCAACAAACTATTGGACACTAGTTAGTTGGAAAATGGCTTATCAAAGGCAAGATAGAAAGCACTCCTTTAGGAAAATTAGATATCGTTGTAGATTGAAGATTACAAAGAAAACAAATAACCCCTTAGGAAATATATCAAGGATGAATCCCAAGGTTATTACAATAGAAAGACAATTGAAAATACATGCAACAAAGAATCATATACAAAGAATTTTGATACATATAGTTCAATACTAACATAAAAAAGAAGATATATCACATAGATGCATTTAAACTAGAAGACTAAAACTGTATGATCACATGCATAAACAACACAATCACATGTATCTATGGAGTCAAATTTCAGAGACTTATGATCCATCACATTTCATTAATATAAGAGAAAATTACAAAATGTATTCAATAGTCTTTTCCTTACACGCTTTCCAACCCTAAGCTCACATAGCTTCATAAAATATATACAAAAATTTCTTCCTATAATTCCAAAATTCAAATTCAACTACCATCCTATAATAATGCTATAGTTACAATACATTTGGCTACAAAATCTGAAAAAACTGCTAAGAAGAAGGAACCAAACTTGATTAATTAATTTCACATAACAACCTGATAAAAAAAAATCCTTGAGTCCCTAATATGATGCTCTTGACCCTTTCATTCAATGTGGACAAGCTGGCACACCTTGCCGACTCATTCAAACTAATTTGGAGGCATTATGTAAACTTTGTCATAGTTGCGCAACGTATGGATCCACTTCACTCTGCAACTGAGTTCTACAACACTTGTGCAACATGTGCCCTGTTTCCACTTTCTTCATTTGCTTGACTTGGAGATGACATCTAAGGGTCATTCACTGATATCTTGACCTAGAAAAACACAGTGTTGAACTTTGGAACAATTTATCCTCCTTCAAAACATTGCTTGCAAAACTGTCTTGGGATACATTCCATACATTCTCCAGGATTGCATCAAGAGGATGGTGCTTGATTCAATATTCTCTAGCAACATTCCCTACATTTCTTTGAAGGAGGGAGCTGACACACATTTCCTTTCAAATATTCATTGTGTTTTCCAAGATGCTTTGCTGGTTCATTCTCCATGAGATGAAAACTATATATACTAGATTGATTTTGCTGCAGTGGTTTGATATTTGATTGCAGTGCATTCGAAGAACCACCAGAGAAATACTTTGATATAATTTTATTATTTAGTTCTTCTTCTCATAGGTTTTCATTTCATTGACTTATATACCTTCAACAATGTAGTATGATCCCCCACCTTACATGCATGGAAGTTCATCTTAGGATTATCAACATGAACTTTCTTATCCTTTGAATGATAAAATATGGCACTTTCAACTGATAGTATAGCATAAATTGTGATGATTTCTTATGAATATTTATATTTTCCTGATGAAACCAATATTTTGGAAAGCATTGGATCTAGTGGGAATTCCACTCCGGTCATTTAAAACACCAAGAGTATAAAGATGCTCCAATGCTTTCATTAGAATTTCTGACACTCTCCTTCATTATATAGAAACTCATCAACATCAATGGAAAGAGAAGACTTATTGGATTCATGTTGGCACTCCATTTGCAAGCATAACTCGACTCCTGCAAATATGGTTATAGTAAATGCAAGTGACCATATTACCAAAGGTATTGTGAATACACCATGAATGAATCCAAACATTTTCATAAAATGGACAACCTGCTTAAAATATCATTCATGCTTCTTTGAGATACCAAATTTCTACACAGAGTGAATGTAGTGCCTCCTTCATGGGCGTTTGGTGCTTTTTAAGTGACCCATGAGATTCAACTGTATACTTGGTGCTCATGCTTCTTATGCACCCTTCCCATACTAGATTGGATTTGAGCGATGACATTTATGATTTGTATGACATTTGGTTTTCCTTCCTGTCGGCATTTTTTGATGCATTGATAGCATTCTCAACGCTTGTGCGTTTGCTATTCAAATATTTTCATTCATGCCCAAGCTATATCCCATATGCACGGGAAAAAGACTTTTTTCAATTTTCAAATACTCAAACGTTTGCATCACCCACTGACATGTAGTGCAAACATGATGCCTCTTGTGGGCTCCTCCTCGGTGGCTTGCCGCTCGGCCGAAATCGGGCTTGGTGCTTGATCTTGGTTGTTGGGATTTGATGTGTTATCACATTAGGATATTTGACCTTGGGCCCATCATTTTTCGTAAAACTCTGCAAATGAACCTGAGAGTACAAAATCAAATTTTTATTTTATTTGCACCAATTTCGCCCATAATTTTATTTTTTAATGAAAATAATAGAATTTTAACCATATCCCATGTTGCTTCAGGGTGCTGTCTGCAGAACTATAACGCCTCAAAACTACCACCATATAGAGGATGGAGTAGATAGAACACCAAATATTCATCCCTATCATGATGTCCCATCCATTTTTTTTTTGGATATTTTCTTTTTATGTTATCCTGATTGGAATTTGTGTATCCATCCATGAGAATATTGGCAAGACAAAGTCCATATCCCCATGGTGCATTTGGGTGTGCAAGATTTCTTACATTCTTTGAACTACTCTTAGAGAATGAAAATAAATATACACCACTAGCGACAAGAAAAAATCATATGTATTCAGGAACAATATATTTGATGCCATAAAACAATGTTCCAACCAACATACTTGGAACATTTTTGAGTATTTAGTCCAAAACCTGAGCAAGGTAGCTGATGTACTTCAATGCTTTGAGACCTAATGCTGGTCCAATAGTATTGGTTATGATATGGCTCCAATATTTCCATGGTGGGGATGCCCCACTACTTTTTGTGGATCAAAAAGTTATCATTAGGTATGACTAGGCTAAGCAGACTACATTCTGTGCAAAGTTAAAAAACGACAGGTGTTGAAATATTTGGTCATCAGAACCAAAACTTTTAGTAGACCTGTAAATTTTGCCCCAAATGGCATATTTATTTTTTCGGTAATAACATTGGTGCCAATTGTTGGAGCCGCCTTTGTTTTTTTTAGCCTGTTTAAAATTTCATATCTTAATGCTTGAAGTTGAAAGCCGGTTTTCATATTTTCCTTTATTTTTTCCCAAGATCTTAGAAGTCTCATCACGCAAACAACGACGGTTATCATACTCTTAAGGTAAGATTTTTTTTTTTTTATCGTTTAAACGAGTCTCTCCTTTTTACCTCGGGATGTCGCATGTCGTGAGTTATAGATCACATAGTTTACAAGTCCCAAGGGGTGAAACGATGAACTAGTTTTAAAAATTTTACCCAGATCATTACCGAGAGTAAAAATACTCTAAACCGCAGTTAAGCATCATCAAGATTTTGTGTCTCGGCATTTGCTAGCTCCAAAAGTCTTATCGTCGTAACCCCGATAGCCGAAACTGCGAGATTCCTGTTTTAGTAACCCGGGTTAATGTTAAAGGTAAAACATTTAGCCGCGGTTAAGCTCTGTCGGGAATTCGTAACTCGGCGTGTTTTCCCTCAAAAGTTATACCTTTGAAGCCCCGAGTCGCGAAGTCATGATACAAATATAAACGTAATTAATTAAGCACTTAATTCGGTTTTATCCTCCAATTTAATCAAATCATATCATCGCGATCTCACGATTTCACATCTCGGCATACAAGCCTCCCATAAATTATACCTTCGAAGCCTCGAGTCGCGATATAAATAACAACGTAATTAATTAAATGCAAAATCATGGTTACGTTTTTTATTAACCAAAGCTAATTATTGCAACCTCGTGTTTTAGAGGTGTAAAGGGTTAAAGTGAAAACTCCCGATGAGGCGAATGCCGAAAGATTAATTAACATTTTTAAAAAAGCATGATTAATTAAGCTAAGCCAACATTTTCATTGTTTTAATATATGCACAGTCTCCGAGGTGATTTTAAACTTTCTTTGCGCCAACTTGCATAACGAACTGTCAGAATTTATGACATTAATTAGAAATGAGGCGAATTGACAAGTAAGGGTTTGGTTTTTATTGCTAAATTTATATTTAAGAACGATTTGACCGTTCTGTCCTCGAGGATGACCTAGTTTTAAATAGTCGAAGACATGGATTTTTTATTTGTTGTCTCAAATTTCATTTCTATTCTACATAGAGCCAACTTTTCGCGAGAGAACTAATTTCTGTATGTATACATATTTTTATCGCAGGAGAGCTAAAGTAGAATCCCCCGCCATGGCCCCGCAAAAAGTGTCTAAAGCCACCGTTGAGGTTTGAGGACAAGGTTCAGAAAATGTTTCTGATACTTCACCTCGAAGTGTCGAATCTGTCAGGACCTGGTCATATACTTCTGAGGTTCTACAGTCTGAATTGGTAGATGTTTCAGATGATTCCAGTGAAAATGAAAAAGACGACTTGATCACCAAGTATAATATCGTCATCCAGGCTCAAATGCATAAAGTAGTGGCTAGGTCACGTCTGCTCCCTTACTACAATATGATCCGGTGGGCATTAGACCATGTAGATATACCAACCAGAACCATTGTCAATGAGCAGAGGGTCACCATTGGGACTTTCAGACCCGAACAATTGCAGGCTATGTATAAGTTGCCAGCCGTGTTGGACTTTGTTTACAATGCCGAATTCCTGGAGAATTTTAAACATAAGGAATGTGTGCAATACGACAAGGCTATGTCTAGTTTAATCAAAGATTGGGTTTCACGCCCTGTGAAGTTCAGGGCGGACAATAATGGTATATATTCAATAGCTTCTCTGGAACCACAGTTCAAATATATCGCTATGATGACCTGCAAATTATATGGGAGAGAGGACACCACACATTTTTTCCTTCAGTGGGTGCCTCTAATTCCCACGGTCTCTGAAGGATGTTCCTTCGACTAGGCTAAACTACTATTTGATAGTTTGACCAGTCGAGTTATAGAGTATTGAGCCCAGAGGGAGAGCAGAAATATTGCTTCATTCTTTATGTCCGCGTATATCATGGGCGCCGTGTGTTTTTTGACACCTTTTCCCTTGATGAGTTGGAGCTGGACTCCATCGGAGGCTGAGCCCATCCACGTATATCATTCAAAGCTGTGGGAAGACAAAGCCTCAGATTTTGTGTATGAAATCTTTAACTGGGTGATGGTACCGCTGCATGTCACTATATTTGTCCACCCGCCACCCAGGATCTCAGACAGTATCGCGGTAAATTTGAGCAGTATAGCTGAATGGTACATTGAAGTAGAATTTTCATATCTCAGGGTTTTCGATGCTTCTGTTCCTCCAAATGCCTTGCCTTTATTCATACCCGATAGGCTGGCTTTCCATGAGATTGCTAGACAAATCGTAATCGGTAGCGTAATTAAGGAGATTAAGGGATATTCTAAGAAGGTATGGCCACCTTTTCCTATTCATTTAAGTTCCTATTCTTTGTTAGATTTCGGGCATGCTAAAGCTGAGGCAGCAGCCCTGGAGGACCTGAAATTGGTTCATGTCGAATTCAAAAAGCACGATCCACGGAGGGTCGTAAGTAATCACTTAGCCAGTTGCGGGCTTAAAAGGTTCAAACATGAAAATTCACCCTCGGATGACATTTTCCGAGGCACAAGATCTTATGCCGAGGTTTTGGTTCGGATACAAGCCCTGACACCCGAAGAGAGGGCTGATGTTTTAAAATTCCAAGAACATCGACAAAGTTGTTTTCCCCCAGTATTGCGGGGTGAGAATCCAATAACAATAGAGGTGCAGCAAAAAGAAGCCGAAGGCTCCAAAGATACAACACCCAGACAAGAAAAACACCAGGACAGGGGAGAGAAAACTAGGAGTCCAAAACCATAAATGAAAACTCTCGATCTGCTGAAAAAGCAGACTCCAGTTACCACTCCAGGCCAGTCAACTAAGAAAATCAGAGATCCCATCGCCTCCATTACTCCCTTACAGTCAACTCAAGGGAACATAGATGCAGGGTGGATTTTCAATGAAGAATTGAGACCTGTAAGGATGGAAGAGCTTCCACCAAATGAGTTCTTTTTTGATAAAAAGAGAAAAGCTGTGGTAAAAAGAGAATTCTATCAAGAAGAGGGATCAACGACCAAGAAGTTCAAGGTGTTGACAGATGGGAAATATATGAAGAAGGAAGAATTTGCGATAGAAATAGTCGGAACATTAGGGTCGTATGCTATGACAAACCAATTTTCAGTCGGGGTTTTGAAAAATCAGCTGAAGTGAAAAAATCGCCTCATCAAAACCTTAGAAGCTAAACTAGCCACATCAGAAGAAGCTGCTAAAGACCAGGCAAACACATGAATAGAACAACAAGGATGACCGATAAAAAGGAAATTGAGCTGCTCAAAGCTAAGCTCGAACAAGCAGAGCTGGTAGCTTAGACCAGTCAAATACAGGTAGGCCAACAAAGAGACTTGATAGGGCAGCTACAGGTTAGATTAGAGTTAGTCGAAAGCCAAGTTATAAATATCGGGATATTCTAGTCCCAGGCTATGGATATTCGGAGCATGGTTTCTGCAGCCCAGCGAAGTTTACTTGCCAAGGTAGAGACGATTCAGGACAATTGTCTGCTTATTGATCAAGTATTAGAAAACTTATATGTTAGAGAGAGAGAAGCTGGAGCATCTCGGGTCGCATTTCAAGAGGCTGTAATAGCTACAACAAACAGGGAATTGGGAAAAGGTTCTAAGTTTTCCATTTCGGAACAGACCTGAGGTAATATTTTGTTGAAAGAATGGGAACACAACATCTCAAAAGGAAAATTGCAAGCCAAGAAGGTAAGGAAATCCTGTGAAGAGGCTTTCGGATCTATAGATGGAAATATATTAGGCATTGATAGTGAGAGTAATGCTAAGATGCTGAGCTAAATGAATATGGAGAAACTCTCGCTTGATATAAATGAGAAAGAAGAAAGAGATTTGACCGAAGTATCACAAGTAACTCTGGCAAACATAGTTCAAATAGATAAATGGATTATTAAACCAAGTGTGCAATTGTGCGCTATTGACACCCTAGACCGACAGATGGAAGAAAGATTGTTGCAATTAGTCAGAGATTGTTACATTTTTGAGGCCAATTGTCAAGAGGAACCTTCAAGGTTGATATCTCGACTGGTGGAAAAATGTGTCACTTGTACTGAGCATGCGAGAGGGCAGGCTTCTGGTACCAAATAAAGACATAGGATAAAGAAATGAAACGATTGATCTCCTTCTCGTTGTAACTGAAAATCCTGGAATGATTGGGATTCCATCATATGTAAATTTGTATAAATATACAATAGAAGGAAGAAAAAAGGGCTGGACCTTTTTGGGTCGATTGTAATAGAGATTTTTTTTTTTTTCTCGAGAGTTAATTTAAAGAAAATCCGAAGATTCTCGATTCCATCACGACCGTGTTATGAGTTTGTTTCCTTATATTTCATATCTAATTTCATTTCATATATGTATCTGATGAATGTTTCGCTATAATTTAGTACAACCTCTACTATAGTGAATTAATTTTAGTTTTCTATATCGTTTACTGTTTTTCCTCTGTATCGACTATCAGTAGGTATAAGACTAGTAAACACTTTATATTTCTATACATATTTTATGCTTCATCAGGTTATTTCTTCTTCTATTTATAAGTGAGATTCTCCCTTGATAGGAGCCTTACATGATAGACAACTTAATGTTTTTCTTACACCTCATACACATTTATTAAAATATAACTCAGTTATGGGAAAGGGCCTTTGGTTTGCATCCTGTTTTCACCATTAGATCTATAACTCTCCTTTATACGACCGAAATCGAGACATCATATAAAAAATTTCTTTGAGATTTTCTTATCATTCTGTTCCTCTATGACTGTCCCTGTGACAAGACAGCCTAATATTGAACCCGAACTATCAGATCAAACACATATTGCCTTGAATATTTTTGATAATATTCTTAAAATAGCCACTACCTGGGTAGAACTGGAACATTCGTGGGCAGCGATTGAAAGGGACATAAACATCCAGGAATAATTGGAAGCTAGACAACAACCTAGAAATCAACCCTAGTTTCCCTTGTCGAAGGTTGACATTTCTTCCTTCTCTACCCCTTACTCACTTTCAGATGCCTAGAAACTGTACTTCTAAGCCTTAAGTACAGACTCTGGAACAACATATTTTTGGCACCGTTGCTGGGGACCGAAGTTACGAAATATTTTTCCCTAGGAAAACAACATTTTTTTTTTCATTGAAAGTGCCACCCTTTGATAGTGAACAAAGAGTGCACACCTTTTAAAGGCTTTCCAATATTTCACTTGGTGACTCCATGATTAATAAGATGGAATTCGGATGAAGGAATACCAGGCAAAACCCGGATGGTAAACATACCACACCCGTTACCGATCCTGAGAATATTTTAAAGGCGAGAGGCTCTCTTAAGCTGATCCCTGCAGTCTATCAGCTTAAATACCCACAACCGAAGACCAAGAGTTCTTCTGAACTTTCAACTTCACGCAGCCCTCTTTTCGACACTAAGGATCTAACATCAAACTGCTCTGAATTTAGAAGCGAAACCCATCCGATAACCTCTGTAGAACATAAAGGAAAAAGTCTTGAAGAAAATTTATCTACTGTCGATATATCGCCGACTCTTCAATTGAATTTCGTGACCTCACACAATCTCGAAGAATTTTTCACACATCTAGTTTCCACACCTGTTGGTTCTCCTGATTCTATCTCTTGAAAATCCGAAGAGCCAAGCCCTTGCATCCCTTACCAATCATCCTCGGATTTTTCGCCCTGCGAAGAAAGTAAAGATTCACTTTTAATATTCCAATTTCCCCTTTTCAGATGGTATATGGGACAAATGCAGTGTTACCTATAAATTTAGCACTCCCCGTGATGAAATTGTGGAAAGATCAGAAAGAAGAACCTAATCATGTCACCAGGAGGATAAATCAGCTAATCGAGGTTCAACAACACATGGTAGAAGTAGATGAAAGGTTGCAGAAGTATCAAGACAACATGAAGGCATTATTCGACCATGGGGCAAAGGATAGATATTTCCTCCCAGGTGATTTAGTATTAGGGTGGGATGCGAGGAGGGAAGAAACAATGAAACATGGTAAATTCAATCACCTCTTGTATGGACCATTCAGAGTCTC
>SNQJ01S0119961.1:1777-27262 GCA_010110895.2 Picea sitchensis
GAAGCTTCTCACCTCATGGGCATTTTTCGGCACTGGCCACTCCATAATGGCCTTTACCTTTTATGGGTCCACAGAGATTCCTTTGCCGGAAATGATATGACCTAAATAGTGAATCTCTTTCTGGAAGAAGGAACACTTTGACAACTTCCCATATAATTTGTTCTCTCTAAGGTAGGACAACACTACTCGTAAGTGTTCCTCATGTTCTCTTTCATTCTTGGAATAGATGAGGATGTCATCTAGAAAGACTTGTAAAAATCGATCTAAGTACTTCCAGAATACACCATTCATGAGGCTCATGAATACTGCTGGTGCATTGGTCAATCCGAAAGGTACTACGACAAACTTGTAATGTCCAAACCGATTTCGAAAGGTAGTTTTTGGGATATCACCCTCCTTAACCCTTAACTGATGATACCCTCATCGCAAATTGATCTTTGAGAATACCACTACTCCGTTCATCTGATCGAAGAGGTCATCTATTCGTGGCATTGGGTACCTATTTTTCATTGTAGCACGATTCAAGTCCCTGTAGTCTATACACAGTCGTAAGGATCCATCCTTTTTCTTTACAAAAATTACTGGTGCACCCCAAGGTGAGACACTGGGCCTTATTATCCCTAAGTCTAGTAGCTCTTTCAACTGCATTTGCAAATCACACAATTCCGACGCTGTCATCCGATATAGAGTTTTGGAAATTGGTTCTGCACTAGGTTTTATCTCAATAGTAAAATCAAGCTCCCTCTCAGGAGGTAACCCTGGTAACTCGTTCAGAAAAACATCCTTAAATTTTGAAAATACCAGGTACTGATCCAATGAGGGTCCCTTCCTTTCATTCACTGCTTCCACTACATATAGTCGACACCCTTGTCTCAAGCATCGCTTAACCTTCATATTTGAGATAAAGCATAATGATGCTTTTGTCTGTACACCCTGGATCTCTACTGGCCTTCATTCGTCGTCTACACAGAGCACCCTTTTTTCGAAACAATCTACCAAAGCTCGATGAGCTTCTAACCAATCCATTCCAATGATTAGGTCGTACACCTCGAGAGCAGTGATGTATACCTTAAACCTAGTAGTACACACTCCCAAATTTACTATACAATTATCAACACTAGGTCCTACCGCTTGCTTTTCCCCCGAAGACATCTCGACTTGTTTAAAGTCATCATGCTCATAGGCTACCAACCCACTCTTTTCTAATGTAGAAGGTGAAATGAAACTGTCTGTCACACCAGAATCAAATAAAATATTAACATTGATATGATTTAGCGTACCTGATGACTCCACCACCGTGGATTGATGTTCAGCCTGGCGATTATTAACTGCTACGTAAATTTGGTGGTTGCTACTTGCTCTTTCCATCAGGGCCTTTCCTTCTCTATGCACGAACCCTGATTGTAACTCTGGACAGTCACGCTGGTAATGGGGTCCTCCACATCCCCAACAGGTAACATGAGATTGAACCTGTGCATTGTTATGTGACTATCTCTGAAATGAGTTCCTTCCCCTGGAACCCCTACCCCTACTAGCTGTTCCATGAGATGGCCATGGACCTGTCTACATAGTTGGTGATGAATGAGATGCTGCACTCGCTGCCATTGAAATCCCTGTGGTTACTGTCCTTGGTGCGAATCTGTTACCATATGGAGGTGGTCTTGAGCTCCCTCCCCTGGGAAATGACCTAGGGGTCTTCCCTACGAATCCAGGATGATGCAGAAATGTTGGTCTCATACCCCCGGTTAAGTTCATGTGTTCCTCCATATAACACACATTTTCCACAGCTCCCGCTACCGAAGACGGTTTCCACATCCGCACCATAGTTCTTATCTTAGGGTTCAATCCATAGATGAATCACTCTGCTTGTTGTTGGTCATTATCCATATATGAAACATATTTGACCAATTCCATAAATCTGATCTCATATTCTTCTACATATTTTTTTCCCTGTACTAAGGCATGAAATGTCCCTACCTGTGGTTCCTTGTAGTATGCTGGCAGATATTTCCTTCGGAACCTCTCCTCGAAAAGTTCCCAAGATACTATGTCTGGGGTAAGATGCAGTTGTCTTTCCAAGTTGCCCCACCAGTTCAAGGCACTGTCTCTTAACTAAAAAATTGCAATCTTCGCTTTTGAGTTGGACGCATAGTCCCTTAAGGAAAAACACCTTGTCATGCCTTCCAACCATGCTTCCGTGCATTCACTAGCGCGACCCTCGGAAAACTCTGGAAGTTTGATCTTCTGAAATTATTGAGTGATGTCTTTGGGTGGACGTCCTCCCCCTGAATCCATTAATGCTTCTAGATTACCCATTCCAGACAGTGGGGGTTCCACTTTGGTCCCTGCTGGTTGTCGCCCCTTTAAAGTCTCATTTATGGCCTCCAACGAGCGCAGTATGAGAGCTAGTTTGGGTGATGGTGGTGGCGGCGCTGGCGGTGTTGGCGGTGCCCGTGACAATGCTCCTCTTCCTAGATTCCCTTGAGTCCTAACCATCCTGTATGATTTAACCTGCATTAACCAAAGTTGTCAGGGTGAGTTCAAGGGCGTTTCAAATTGGCGCTACTTAAACTAGAAATAGTGTTAGGCGTAAGTTTTTCTTTACTTGTCTATAAATAGACATTACTCTCTTTAGGGGATTGGCTAGGTTAGGGTTAAAGTTTCTAAGCTTGATTTCTTTGCCTAAAAAAAAATTGTCTCCTTTCCTGGTAGCTACGCTAGCATGGTACCCCACTTGCTATTTCCTCTAACTTGACCTCCTAGCGCGCATGAATCCCCCTCCCACTTATGTCGGTCTAAGTCTATATAATTTCGCTAAAACAATCTAATTAGTCACTTTAATTAGTCGCATCCACTTTCCTTGATGCCATTCCTGAGCTAGACACAACTAGCATCTACCAAACTCTTTTACATTGTCAGTGTGAGGAAAGTAAATTAGAGGAAGTTGTTCCTCCTTCCCTAAGCATGAATTATAAATTTTAATAATTTAAATGTAATTAAATATAATTAAAATTTAACTCTAATTATAATTAAATATAATTAATTTAACTCTAATTACAATTATAATACCATTAAAATTAAATACCGTTATAATTATAATACCATTAAATATAATTTAACTATAATGTAACTTAAATTATAATTAAATTAATTTACATTATAATTTAAATTAAAACATTAAAATTCAACCAAATGAATAAAATGATTAATTTAATAGACTTAATGTTCTAATTTAAAACATTTATATTTAACCTAAATGAATAAAAGAAATTAAAAAAAGAATAATAAAAAAAATAAAAAAATAAAACTAAATAAGAAAAAATAAAAACAATTTTTAGCGTGGGCAGTGGGTCCTCGCATGAGGCCCACGCGCCCCTCCCACTTCTCTCTTTACTTAAAACCCTACAAGCCTCCTCTCAAACCCTAAACTTCTCAACACTAATGCTCCCTCACTGCGGCCTCTCCATTCTGCTCTCTCCCTCTACTCTTGACGCTGGTGCTGGTGTATGGTGGTGACGCTTGGGTCTTGGGTGTGGGTTCCTCGGTTGTGGTTGGTTTTTGGTGACTTATGTGTCCAACGGTTGGTGTGCGGTGCATTTGGGCACTGGCTTGTGTGCTGGCTTTGTGTTGTGCTGACTTGTGCCTGACCACTATAGAAACTCGTGCAGGCCTATCTTGTGAGCTCCACCTTCATGGCTTGGTACCTGGCGTAAAGCTCTTGGTCACTGCTGGTGCATAGTGCAAAGGAAAGGTGCTGCGATGAAGAGATACATTTGATACAAGGCCAAGAGCTAGGCGCCATCCATTACCTATGCCATTCAGCCCTAATAAATGTTCATAGCAGAGCCCGTACACAGAAAAAAAAAGTGTCGCCCATTGGAGAATCCATCGAAATACCTATTCCATCCTGTTTCATAAAGAACCCAAAGCTTTTAGCGTAAAAAAAAATAATGTAAGTGTATCCCATGTGGGCTCCTCCCGGTTGAAGCCTGTGACTCTGGTTGAAGCTCAAATACACCATGTCAATGGTGTTCTCCATGACATTCATGTGGTCAAATGTGACTCTAATGTCCTTTACCTTCTATAAAACCTCTCCGTCACTGAATCTCCAAAAGACTAGTCACAATTACCACTCTTTGCCAATGAATTTGATGCCAGTCAAGACCCCCGTGCACTACACTTCAATACTATTGATTTTGTTAACGCAACCCCTCATTCGGAAGCAGTATTGCAGAATATGGTATCGTATTTCTTGTCATTCCCCTAAGAAAGACGAACATGCGAAGAGAGAATTTTTTTTTTTTTTTTAATCTCTGGCGCTTTCTGAAGTGGCCTCAGAGGGTGAACTACAGGCTGTCATGAATCTGTGCATTAAAACTTTTTTATGAGTTTAAGCAGAGCTATAGCGTCGAGGTGAATAGGTTTTCATAGTCGGTTATGTCAAATTAAAAATTTATTGCATTGCATCACAACTTCTTATGTTAAATTAGAGTTTATTATGCATTGTGAATTTTGTTGTACCCCAAACGCTGCCTAAACCAGCTCTCTCTCTGGGCAACAATGCCTTTTGTAGTTAGGAATTACTGGAAATCCCATGATTTTCCCTCAATTTTTTAGATATGCTTATATGCTTATAGAATTGAGAATTATAGTTCACCTCCTAATTGTTTTTTTGCCGAAGATAGATTTATCATAATTAGATTTTCCCTGTTATTTTTATTTCGTAAGGTTTGAAAGCAGGTGTAGAGTTGGAGCGGGGCAATGTTTTATGTCCAGTGTTTGTCTTCATTTTCATGGATATTGAATAGGAGCAGGAACAACAACCATGGAAATTAAGAGTGGAAATTGGCTAACAGAAAAAGCCAATTGAATGGAGAAATAAATTGAATGGTGACTGAAGATATCGATATCGAGAATCCTATGCAAATGGGTGTTCATGCGCATACTAAATGCAATTTGAAATCTGTTCAGGTAAGTGGGAATTATTTTAGAAACTACCTGGTATTGAATTTTTTTTTTTGTGGAAGTGGGAATGATTCTATTCAAATAATCAATATATATATGGTAATTGTGTTGTTTTAATTTTATTTTTTAATTTCTTGAAATTATTTGTAGTACTGATTTTTTTTCATTTTCAAGGTCAAAGCATAGGCAAATTAGGTTAATGGCAATACACTAGATACTGGAAAGGTCAATCCATTGTGTCTAACTCAAGCATTTCCTTTTAAAAGGACCAAAGGCAAAGAAAGAAAAAGGAAAAGGAATGGATGAATATATAACCTTCCCTACTTGTGCTTTTCTCCAGAACAAAAGCATAAAAAGGCAATGGAAATAAATTCATTTAGTACTTATTTACCAGTTAAATTAGGGTAATCATGTTTTCTAAAATTTTTTCAATGAGATAAGTCCAAAGATGCGTGAAAGACATCATCTTATAAATAGCCTGGTTACACTTAAATCGACATAAATATATATTTTGGTTTTTATTATTTGTTTGTTTATTTGAACTAGTGTCAAAATTCATTCAACACTCACAATATGTATAAGATTATATTATTTTCATTTTTAAAGTGCATATTGTTTATATATATATGTGTATATAGTAAAACAAATGTGTGCTTATCTTGCAGGTTAGGTGGAGGTGGAGGTGGAGGTGGAGGTGGAGCTTGAACTGGATTTATCTAATTAAGGGTTTCGGGGCCCCTGGACTGCTAGATTTATCTAATATCTGGGTGGGTACAGTTCCATTCTTAAGTTGGGTAGGTGGGTAGGTAGGCCCTTAAGGATCCAAATTGTGAACTAAGCTCTGATACCATGTGTAGGGACCAAATTAATTTAAGTCTATTAAAATCCATAAATTGAAACAGATAAGATTACTTCTACGCAAAAAAAATCAATAATTTCTTTCATTCAACATATAAGCATGTTAAATTAATTAATGAACAACAATTTCATAATAGAATAAGAATTACTTAACAGAATAAAATAAATTACCTCTTCCTGATGCTAATTCCCTCTTTGATCTGGTTGTCCTTTCCCTGCTTCCTTGCTCAACCCGATGCACTGACCAAACCTGCCCAAACCGACTAACCTCCCAACCAACTAGGAGTATTCTGTCCAGCTCCCTAGCTCCAGGAAACCGAAAGGAATCCTGGCCCCCGTGCCTAAAACCCCCAGCAACCCGGTGCCCCTGTAATGGTTCACTGAAACTCCCAATATCAAACTCTCCACAACATAAAATATCCAAACAGAAATCCAGTCCCCCCCCTTCCAAAATGCTTCCCCTCCAAAAATGATAATCCTCCCCGTAAGACTCCTCCCCATCATATCCCCCTTCACTGACTCTCCTTCCCTCATTAATTTCTTTATCTCGTCCTTTATTATCTGACTCTCCTCCCCCTCATTAATTTCCTTATCTCCTCCTTTATTATCCTATCCCCCCCTTCTTTAATATCTTATCCCTTTCTTTAATGTGTTATCCCCCCTGCATACATAAAGCATTTAATTAAATAGATTAATATTATTAAGCCCTTAAATTTATTACCCATGTCATTGAATGTGATATGTAATCAATTAATTAATTAATTAATCAATCAAAAGTTAAAAACAATTAATAAATAAATAAATAATATTATTAATACCAATCATTGTTTAATTAAAACCATATTAGGACAATTAATTATACTTAAAAAAAATCCCTATGAACTATCTAACTAGGGTTGTTACAACACCCCCTTGACGTTGTTCTACACTATGAGACCTTTCCAACGGTGACAATGTATCAATCAAAGTTTGTATACAAATGTTAAGCCTCCTGCAAATTGACCCACCGTGTTGATCACCATGGTAGAAGAGGATACCATGTCAACCCCTGTTACTCATTTTTATTGATGGAATTATGGCTCCAACACCACAAAACAATGTTTTTAAATTGTACTCTATTGGTGACGTTCACCTTGCGGCCTTGGATTGATTCTCTTACTAGAAAACCTCACATAGTCTTATGTTACATTCACAAGTTTCAGAACTCACAATGGTTGTCGATATAATTTCCAATTAACTAATGGATCCTTTCTAGATATTCAGAATGATCTTTCATAGTTAAAGAGATTTGGGTGCTCCAATGAGTCAATCCCAGATACTTTAAATCATGACCGTTGATTCTTTGTTGACGGACGGTTGGGTCTCAATCTCAGTGTATATGTGTGGACCAATCTAAAATTGATCGTCATAGTTGGTTGATATTATGATGGATGGACTTGATATCTTCTCAGATTCATTCAACTCTTAATCCTCTTCATTGATTGTGATAGGATGGACGATCTAGATCTCATTTCAAAATGTTGTGGTAAGAATGGAATTTGAAGTAATAATCTGAATTGGATTTAAAATGGATGGTGTAGATTTCATTAAGGAGTTGGTTCAATCATTTAATCTCCACTGTTGATCCCTTTCCCTAATGAATGGTCCTAAATCATTGTCGGAGTACTGTATTCAGAGTTAAATGAGGAATGAAGCTCTGAAAACTGGTTTTGATGAACGATGGATCTTCCTTGGTAGATCTACTCCGATGGTCAGTCGAGATACGTTTCCAGAATTCAATGTTCATAGTTCATTTTGGAATGCAACTTTGATGACTAGCTTCGATGGATGGTAGATATCTCACGAGGATCTACTCCGATAGAAAACTAGATCTCACTTTTGCAGTCTGGGTGTTGGAATCAAATTTGGATTGAGACTCCGATAGGAAACTACACAACACACATATTGACTTACTTTTGAGGTTCGATGGACAATTAAATAGTACCGTTGATCTAGTAGAACTATGCTCCCATACTTAATCATAACTATTTATTTCTCCAATTCTATAACTCACAAAATACAAAGAATCAGACTGTAATTTTGCACCCGATCACCTACATTAACAAAAGAATATTGTTATATATACTCAGTAGATGTTAAATCTCAATAATACACACATAGAGGACATGAATTCATAACACACTTCTTTTATTCAAATGCTTGAATGAATAAAAATTACAGCAAGAGGCTTGTTTCCTTCTCGGTCTCTTAGACCTATGAAACCAAAAAATATCACTACACTCTTCAGAGAAAATTTATCCCTATCTCATTCCACTACAAAAAATACTCAAAATACAATCTTGAGCCCTTGGTTAGCTCACAAAATAATAAATCTCGAGTCATCGCAACAAAATCCCAAATCTATAAATTGTTCCTAAATATCAACAACAAATCCACACTTAACTAAACTATTTAATAGAAGGTATATTATAATATATATTCTAGAAATATATAGTTATTACAATGAAATAAATATTTAGGGAACCAACTTGGTAAATGTTTTTGACACTTAGGTCAATCTCAAAATTTACTTGGCAGATGCTCCTGCATGCATCAGACTCCCAGGGAAGAAAATATTTTTCTACGAGATCTTGAACACTTGTGCCATACTTTGAAATTTTTGTTGTTTTCATCCAAGTAGCTCTTTCATACTCAATTGACTCTTTCTCATAGCTTTTGCATACTCACTTCACATTCTTCACCATCAACACTTCTCATTTCCTATTTTTCCAAATTCTTCAATTTCATATACACTTCTTGGATGCATTCCAAACAATATCTAAAATGGACTCATTCATGTGCTTTTGTTAGGTGAATCATTATATGCAAACTCAACTTGAGCAAGCACTTGGTCCCATTTCTTGGGATTATCACTTACAAGACTTCTCAAAATGTTTCCCATACTTTGTTTCACCACTTCTGATTTCCCATGAGACTGTGGGTGATATGTTGAGTTGGAACTAATATTATTACCAAGTTTGTTCCATAAAGTTCTCTAAAAAGGTCCCACAAATCTGGTGTAGGCTAGGGAGAAAACAAATGAAACTATGATGACTAAATTCGATGGATGGTAGATCTCTCATGAGAATCTACTTCGATATATGGATAGATCTCACTCTCATAGTCTTGGTGTTGGGATCAAATTTGTATTGGAACTCCGATATGAAACTCCAGAACACACATCTTGACTTACTTTTTGGGTCCAATGGGATATTAACTAGAATTGTTAATTAGTATAGATCTCTTCCCAGATTTAATCACAACTGTTTATTTCTCCAATTCTATAACTCACAAAATATAGATAATCAAACTTTGATTCTACACTTGATCACCTACATAAACAATAGACTATCATTATATCTACTCAATAGATGTGAAATCTCAACAATACACATAGAGGACATGAATTCATAACACACTTCTTTTATTTAGATGATCGAAGGAATACAAATTAAAACAAGAGGCTTGTTTCCTTCTCGGTCTCTCAGACCTATGAAACCAAAACATATCACTACACTCTTTATACATAATTTCTCCATATATCATTCCACTACAAAACATTTTCAAAATACAATCTTGAGCCCTCAATTGGCTCACAAAATAACAAATCCCGAGTCATCCCAATGAAATCTCAAATCTATAAACTGTTCCTAAATATCAACAAAAAATCCACACTTAACTAAACTTTTTGATAGAAGGTATCTTCTAGAAATATCTAGCTATTACAATGAAATAAATATTTAGGGAACCAACTTGGTAAATGCTTGTGACCCTTAGGTCAATCTCAAAATTTACTAGGAAGATGCTCCTGCATCAGACTCCCAAGGGAGAAATTATTTTTCTATGCGATCTTCAACACTTGTTTCATACCTGGAAATTTATGCTGCTGTCATACAAGTAGCTCTTGCATACTCACTTGATTATTTCATATAGCTCCTGCATACTCATTGTAAAGTCCTCACCATCAACACTTCTCATTTCTTGTTTTCCAAAATTCCTCAATTTCATATAAACCTCTTCGATGCATTGCATACAATATCTAAAATGGACTCATTCATGTGCTTCTATTAGGTGAATCATTATATGCAAACTCATCTTAAAAAATCACATGGTACCAATGCTTGGGATTCTTGCTTAAAAGAATTATCAAAATGTTTCCCATACTTTTGTTCACCACTTATTCTTGCCCATCATAATTTGGGTGATATGTTGAGCTAAAACTAATATTAGTACCAATTTGCTTCCATAAAGTTCTCTAAAAATGTCTCACAAATATGGTATCTCTGTTAGAAACAATACTTTTAGGAAAACCATGCAGTCTTACCGCTTCTCTAAAGAACAAATTTGTAATATTTTTTGCATCACTGGTCTTTGTACAAGAAATAAAATGTACCATTTTAGAGAATCTATCAACCAAAAAACAAATAAAGTCATTTCCTCTTTGTGTCCTTGAAAATCCTAACACAAATTCCATACTCACTGAATCCCATGGCATGCTTGGGATAGGTAGTTGCTGATACAAAACTACATTCTGACTCCTCCCTTTCGCATGTTGACAAATTATACATTTCCCTACAAACCTTTTCACATCTTTTTGCATACCTGGCCAAAAATAAAAAGCATTAACCTGAGAAAATGTCTTTTCCTATCCAAAATGTCTTGGAAGTCCTCCACTATGCTTTTCTTTGATTAGATTTTCTCTCATTGAACACCTTGGTATACACAACTTACTATCCTTGAACATCAATCCTTCTTGTATCATGTAGCTCAACCACTAGATTTTATTACTGAAAACTAGATTTTCATAGGTTACATAAGCATATATGAAATCTACATCTTCCTTATACATTTACTTCAGTCCATCAAATCCTAAAGTGTTGACTTGAAATTCTTTCAAAATCAAATTAATCCTACTCAATGCATCGAAAACTTTATTTTCTTTATGATTGGTATGCTTAATCACAGATGTAAAATTCTATAGGAATTCAACCCACTTAACATGGCTCTAATTTAATTTTGGTTGACAACTTATGAATTGTAATTCATGATTATGAGTGTACAAAACAAATTCTTTTGGAATGAGGTAGTGTTTCCACTTCTTCAGTTCTTGGACAATTTCATAAAATTCTTTATCATAAGAATACTATTTATGTTTAGCCTCATTCAATTTTTCACTAAAATATGCAATCAATCTCTGATCTTGACTTAGGATAGATCATGTTACAGTTCCACTAGCATGGGTTTCAACTTGGAAAAAATTACCAAAGTTTGGAAAAGATAAAATAGGCTTTTTAGTGATCTTCTTTTTCAACAATTTAAAATTATTATCAACTACTTCTATCCATTTGAATGGTTACTTGCTTTCCTTGATTTTTTCCACAATTGGGGTACATAACTGAATGAAAAGTCTTATAAAATTTCTATAAAAACTTGCTAAACCATGGAAACTCCTTACCTCAAACACATTTATTGGAGTAGGCCAATTTACTATTTCTTGCACTTTTTTATAATCCATCTTTAAACCATCTTTATATATCACAAATCTGAAATATAACATCTTATCCTTCATAAAACTGCATTTGTTCAAATTGATCAACAACTTATTCATCTGTAAAGTACTCAAAACCATCTTAATATCTCTCAAATGTTCTTCTCTTGTTTGACTGTATATCAAGATATCATCTAAATAAACTATCACAAATTTTCCAATGAATTCTTTCAAAACTTCATTCATCAATCTCATGAAAGTACTTGGAGCATTTGTGAGCCCAAAAGGCATGACCAATCACTCATACAATCCACTATTAGTTTTGAAAGTAGTATTCCATTCATCCCTTTCTCTAATCCTTGTTTGATGATATCCACTCTTCAAATCAAATTTTGAGAAATACTTAGCACCACTCAAACAATCTAATAATATATAATCAATTATAGGTAATGAAAATATATACCTTATTGTCGCTTTGTTTATTTCCCTTGAATTAGTGCACATACACCATCCTCCATCTTTCTTTGGGACGAGTATTGTTGGAAAAACACATGGACTCAAACTCTCCTTTATCAGTCCTTTATCCAAAAGCTCCTTCACTTGCTTCTTTATATCTTCATTTTACTATGGTGTCATTATATATTCCTCTTTGTTAGGAAAAATTGATCCTAGAATTA
Organism: Picea sitchensis; assembly: GCA_010110895.2. Lineage (NCBI taxonomy): Eukaryota > Viridiplantae > Streptophyta > Pinopsida > Pinales > Pinaceae > Picea > Picea sitchensis. The sequence continues at coordinate 13,805 of SNQJ01S0119961.1, forward strand.
AATCAATATGATGATTGATACTTGTTATAGGTGGTAATTCATTTGGAAAATAATCAACTATAATATCAACAAACACATTTAACATGACCTTTACTTCTACAAGAAAATCATCTAAATTTGTACTTGTAAGTATTACCTTAGGTTTTCCAATCAATAAAAAATGTACCTCTTCTTTCTTGACTTCCTAGAGTAGTTCCTTTCCACTCATCATCAATACACTAGGACAAGACTCTTCTTTGACTCCTTCATCTTGCAAGGGAAATAATACATGCTTGTTTACATCATACTGCCATGGACTTCCCAGAAAAATATGGAAGAAATCCATGGGAATTATTGTAGCATCCCCAACATTCAACTGGGCTATGCCACATCAAATTTTCAAACTGTATACAAAACTAAAACATATAGAAAGTCTGCAAATGCACATATTCATACATAATAATAATAAAAATACACATTCATCACACACATGAAAAACCCATAAAAATAAACGCATACATAATAGTGCAACATATAATTCAACACACAATTGACAGTTATCTTGGTAAAAATATCACCAACTGTGTGAAAAAATTCTACGTTCCTCCTATCCTTGTACCACACCGCTCAAAACTCTTAGCAGTGGGTCACCCCCGAGTTGCTACTAAACTCCACCCGGGTAAAGGAATTCCTAACTAGGATAATGTATCTCAGACAACAAGAAAAACTTCGTCACAGGTGCCAACTTGAATTAACAACCTACAGTCCCTCATTTACCACATGCATGTCCCACCCTAGGAAATGTGCCCCTTCTCTACTTAATAGTCCCTCGACCGCCCCATTTCCTTTCTGAGGCTTCAACAAAAGGACGGACAGGAAGTCTCAAATCCCTATACCTGAAGTTTAGCACCTTCGGGAAATCAATTCCCAACAATTCTCTCACCTAGAGAGAATTGCTCACGGACCTGACAACCCACCTCTTCAATATCCCACGGGATTTCCAACCTGCCTTTTCAATATCCCACGGGCCTGGAAACCCACTTATTTAGTCCATCTCCTAAGATAACCAGGTATAGGTACATGTACAGGTGTGTATACGAGAATGGGTACAATGACAGGAAGGTACAAAGGACAGTTGAATGAGTGAGTGCATGATGTTGGAATAATCTAAAAATGAACTAATTCCAAAATATATGTATGCATGTTCCCAACTTGACACTTGTCATGTTGAGAACTACTTTGGCCCACTTGTCCCCATCATTAGAAATTAGGATAAAATAATTATCCATACTTTATACTTCAAGGAATATTAACATTATATTCTTGTTTGTCTTAATATCCCTAGCTTAGCCCTTATCCTTAAATTTTAGCCCCCTTTCCCAAACTAGTGGAGTTTAGTCCCCCACACTCTTTTACATGGTTGGTCTGTCGCAATGATGTGCTTTTAATTAATATTTGTGTGTGATTAAATTTACATTTACATTACATACATATTATCCATTCTACATCTCGAATCACCAGGCTCAAAACACAACATCTACACAAAGTCTCTCTGGCCTCAAAATCGCATGCACTTAAGTTTGTTGCACGCGGTATCTTGGAATGTGCACACTTAATCATTTTAGTGCGCAATACATGTGTGCACTATACCATGGAAGGTGGACGTAAAATGATTTCAAACAACTCACCAATTTAAGTAAATTTGTATTTACATTTACATTTGGGGTTTGGCCTAGGAGTATTACATTCCCCTCCCCCTTATTTATGCACTGTTCTCAATACAATATATACACATAAAAATTAAAAAATCCTCAAAAAGATGCAGACATTCTTCCTGAATAGCATCCTCATGCTCCCAAGTTGCATCTTCAGGACCATACCAAGTCCATTGGACCTTTACTAGCTCTATGGATCGATTCTAGAGCTACTTGATCTTTCGGTCCAATATGCACACCGGATGCACTTGAAAGACACCTTTTTTCTCCACCTTAATCACATTCCAATCAATGACATGATTAACATTAGGCATATAATTTTTGAGAAATGATACATGGAATGCATTATGAATAGACATTGGTGCAGGAAATGCAAGCATGTATGCTACAGGTCCAATCCTCTCTAGGATTTCAAATGACCCACAATAACGAGTTGCCAACTTTGAACAATTTCCCAACCTTAAGGACCTTCTTTTGGCCTTTAATTTCAATAATACATGTCACCCACTTTAAATTCCCTGTGAGCTCTACCCTTATCACCATAGTGATAGACCACACTTCTCATCACACTCAGCAGTGGGTCACCCCCGAGTCGGGAGGTTCATGGAAGGTATGCACGTAGTTGGTGGATTTACTCCAACTAAAAGATAAGTATCATTATGTGCTTAGTTTATATGTTATGCATGTTTGTGCTACTGATGCTTGAATGTTATCATGTGTTATGTTGCATGTGGATTTTATGTTAATATTGTTTGAATTTGAATGGTAACAGTCTCCGCGTTATGTGTTTTATTTTGATTAAAATGCATGCTATGTGTGTGTGTGTGTGTGTGTGTGTGTGTGTGTGTGTGTGTGAATGTTTCCACGTAGTAGCGTTAACCAATCTTTGTGTTGGTCGGGGACGTTACAGTTTGGTATCAGAGCTAAGTGAAGAATCTGAGTAGTGGCATTGCCCGACCTATTGGTGGTTGGGGATGTTACAAATTGGTATTAGAGCTAAGTTGGAGCTGAGTAGTGGCATTGCCCAGCCTGTTGGTGGCTGGGGATGTTTTCTGCTTGTCTTGAGCAACCTTCAAATTCTATTTTATTTTCAACATTTTCTCTTCCATTTCCATCAGTAATTCTGGCCCAACCATTTCTCTATCTATTGGGTTGTCCCAACTTACTGGTGTGTTGCACCTTTTGCCATAAAGTGCCTCAAATGGGATCATCTTTAGAGATGTTTGGTACCCATTATTATAAGAAAACTCTAGTAAGTGTACGTAGTATTCCCATTTAGATGGTTTATCTATCACATACATACTCAAAATATCCTCAATCACTTGATTCACCCTCTCTGTTTGTCCATCTGATTTTGGATGATATGTTGTGCTAAAATTCAAATTTGTTTCAAATCCCTTAAATAATCCTTTCCAAAAATTTGATGTAAATTTTGGATCTCTGACAGACACAATTGTCTTGGGTATAACATGTAGTTGAACAATTCCTCTCATATAACTATCTGTTGGTTTCCTTGTGAGTGAGATTTAATGGAATAAAATGGGCAACTTTAGTAAGCTTATCCACCACTACCATGATATAATCATGCTGCTTGTTTTTTTTGGGTTGTTTGGTGATGCAATCCATTCTTACAACTTCCTGTTTCCACTCAGGAATGGGTAATGGTTGTAGCAAACCAACTGGGTGTCTATGCTCAACCTTGAACTTTTAACACTCCAAACATTTGGCAATAAAATCAACAACTTCTTTCTTCATTCTTGTCCAATAATATTGGCTCTTGACAGTTGCAATAGTTTTCTAATAACCTGGGTGCCTAGTATAAGGTACACTATGCATTTCTCTCAATATCATATTTTTCAATTCCTGGGAATTTGGTACATAAATTATGCCCCTATACATGATAATTTCATCATTTTCTAGCTTATAGTCTTCAATTTTCTGCTGCAAAATACCTTGTTGTAATTTTGTTTCTTATTTCCATGTATTGAAAATCTAATTTTGCAGCCTATAATATTATTTCTTTCAAATTTTTTTGGTACATTCTAATGGCTATATCATGCAACTCATGCACCCTTATTCTAATTGCATCAGCCACCTTGTTCTCTTTCCCTTTGATATGCTTTATATCAAAGTCATATTCACTGAGAAATTCTAACCACCTTATTTTCCTAGCATTTAGATTTGGTTGTCCAAATAAATATTTCAGATGACTATGGTATGTACTCAACTCGAAACTTTTCCTCACGAGGTATTTCCTCCACATATTCAAGGCATGCACTATTGCTTCCAACTCCAAATCATGAGTAACATAGTGTCTTTCATGCTCCTTCAACTTCCTTGATTCATAGCATACAACATACCCATTTGGACCGAGGACTCCACCAAGCCCTTATTTACATGCATTAGTGCATACAATGAAGTCTTCATTTGGTTAAAAAATCATTAGTATTATATCACTTGTTAATAAATTCTTCAAGTGTTGGAAACTCTTTTCACAATCCAATGTTCACTGAAACTTCACACCCTTCTTTTGCAAGGAAGTGATTGGGTGTGCAATATTTGAGAATCCTTCAATAAATATCCTATAGTATCATGCAATTCCCATGAATGATCTAACCTCTTTCACATTCTTTGGCATCAACCATCCTCTAATGGCATTTATCTTCTCAAGATCCATTGCTATCCCTTCCTCTAAAATGATATGTCCCAAATAATTAATTTGCTTCTGATAAAGTGAGCACTTTCTCAATTTAGAATACAATTGAAGCTCCCTTAATATCTATAATACCATCCTCAAGTGTTTTTCATGCTCTTCCTTTGACTTAGGATATATAAGTTTGTCATCTAAAAATACAATGAAAAACTTATCTAAGTATTCTATGAAAATACCATTTATTAAACACATGAAGACAATTAGTGCATTTGATAACCCAAATGACACCACACTGAACTCATAATGGCGATACCTTTTTCTGAAAGTAGTCTTGTTGATGGATTCTTCTTTAATTCTTAATTGCTGATAACCCGACCTAAGATCAATCTTGGAGAATATTTGTTTCATCTTTCAACTGATCAAATAAGTCAACAATCCTTGGAAAATGATACTTATTCTTCACAATTACCTTGTTCAACTTCCTGAAGTCAATGCAAAGTCCCAATGTTCCATCCTTTTTCTTCACAAATAATACTAGGTCACCCCAAGGTGACACACATGGGTGTATATACCCCTTCTTCATAAGCTCTTCAAGTTTCATTTCCAATTCCTTCAGTTCTGGTGTAGTCATCCTGTAAGGGGTATTGGATACTGAGGTTGTTCCAAGCATCAGATTGATGAAGAAATCAATGTCTCTTTTAGGGGGTAATCCTGGTATATCTTTAAATACATCTTCAAAATCTTTTAGTACTGCATAATCTTCAATATTTGACACCTTATCTTTAGGTGTCTCTCCCATATGTGCTACAAATATTTGACACCCTTTTCTATAACTTTTCTTCAGCTACAATGATGAAATTTATTTGACGGTTACTACCCTAGTAATTCCCTATATTGTCCTTAGGTTCCCTTCCTCATACAAGAAAGTGAATTCCTTATTATAGCAGTATAGGATAGCATGGTTTTGGTCCAACCAATCCATACCAATTAGGTAGTCACAGGAACCTAAAGGTATGATGTTCAAATCTTCCCTGGTGCTCAATCCATTCATGTCCATGGGACATGCCTTAACCATCTCATTTATTTTTCTTTTAGCTCCGGTAGCCAGCTGCACCAACCAAGATTTTCCAAGATTTCTTCTTGGAAAATGCAATCTTTCCACCATCTTAGGATCTATATAACTATGACTAGACCCTCAATCAATTGAAATAATAATGGTTTGGTTGTTTATCTTACCTTCCAATTCAATCATATGTGACTAAAAATCAACTTTTTTGTTTTCCAAGGCTCGATAGATCCTAGGTACATTTATGCCCATGTCCTCCACTATATCATCTTGTTGTATATTGTGAAAAATACTCAATTTTTCACCTCTGTGAGGGAAATATCTATACATATGATCTCCCCCAAAACCCCAACATTTAGAAGGTGGCTTCCTTGGTCTTTTCTCCACTGTCTTGGTCATTCTAGGTTCTCTAGAAGTTGGTTGTCCCTCAGGATTATTTCTAAAGAAAGGTGGCTTAGTCCCCTTCTTCCTTTGTTCCATCTTGTTTTTCTTATTGTCTTCCCAAGATTTTTGGAAATTTGGTCTTCATTTATGTTGATCATAAAGGAATTTAGCTCACCTTATGGTCTCCTTCAATGTTTTGGGATCATCATATTGTATCTTGTCACTGATAAATGATGGAATCCCACTCAAATACCTCTGCATCTTAATTGGATCTTCCTTGATGAAAGAAACATACTTTAGCAGATCTAAAAACTTTCTTTCATATTCATCTATGGTCATACTCCCAAGATTGAGGTAAAAAACATTCTTCTTTTTCTTGTCATAGTATCTCTTAGTCCAATATTTTTTTTGAAATAACTCTTGAATTCCCTCCAAGTAACATTTTTCTCATCAATGTGTTGCACCTGCACAAATTGGTCCCACCACATGGATACCTTTCCCTTGAGCTGATATATGGAAATTCTTCCTTCTTTGTGTGAAGAGTAATTATGCAAATGAAAATACTTCCTCGTTCCTAGCAGCCATGTCTCTGCATCCTCATCCTTCTTGTGCTCACCATCAAATGTAGGAGGCTTGATTTTTTTCATTTCTCCTTGTAGATCATCCACCCCATACCTCCTCTTATGTTTCTTGACATGGGATGTACTTGAAAAACTATGTGCTCTCCTAGTGGAATTCCTTGGGGAGTGATGGTGACGTCTTCCAACTCTTCTTGTTCTTCTCCTTTCATCATGAGACTTGTGACTTCCTAATTTTCTTGAGTCATTCTCCTTATCCATTTTATTTTATATTTTATCCAAGCTCTACATTAACTTTATGTTGAATCCCTGTTGTTTCTCCTTGCAACCAACAAAACTTGTTAGGATAAATAATTAAACAAATTCATGAAATTATGTAAAATTCTGGTTCAATAATACATAAGAATTATTTCTTATGATTTCCTGAAAAAATTAATAGCCCAGATCAATTTTTTGGGTGAATATTTATATTCTAATGTCAAATACCTTTCCAATTCCTACTTCCATGCTCAATTCCGAGTCTTGAGCAGAAAGTTACGGTTATTTGAAAATTGTCCATTAATTCTTTTGTTCACACTTCAACTTGGTGCAAATCTATGTTGTAATTATGCATTTTTGCACCTACTCCATTGGAGTTTTGGTAGGATCTCAATTAGGTTTCTTCATATACATATTTTGAACAGTATGCCCAAGTTTCACCTCTTTGTGGGTTCTGGGCTGCTAGTTACAACTTGCTGAAGTTCTAGGACAATTAGTGTTTTGGGTCTATAATGCTACATGTACCTTTTGTGCCATATTAAACATTTTTAACATGCCTACAATTTTAATTCATATTTAGTACTATTTTCTATGGTTTAATGGCTTTCCATAGAATGTTCATGTGCCTCAATATGATTCTGGAGCAGAAAGTTATGGCCCTCTGAAGTTAGTTGGGTCTTAAAATTTACCCTCCACTTTTTGTCCTGTAACTTCCTCATAAAAGCTTCGTTTGACAAATGGTTTACACCATTAGAAATCTCTCTTGGAGATATTTAATTTGAGTTGCAAAGGCAAGTGTACCTTTGTACACTCTGTTCTCGCAATTTTTGAGTAGCCAAAAACATTGTTCAGGGCCTCAAAAATGCGCTGCAAAAAGATGACCTTCAAACAATATAAAATGTCACATAAATTCACTGGTTTTATGTTGTTGTAGACCATCCAGATTCCAAATGACTTCATGCGCATAAATTTGAAAATGTACACCCATATTTAGCATGTGCATCAACACCATAAGGTAGAGCATGCTCCGCGCACCGATAACCAGTGTGGATCACTTCTCTGTCACGCTAATATCTGGTGCACACTACTTTTGTGTCACGTGCCAATATCTACTGTGCACAATTTTGGTTCATGCACTAATACCTATTGTGCGAAATTTTTGTGTTGCATGCTAATATTCCTCGTTCATTTCACTCTATGTGCCCCACCATACCAAATTTTAGTACACTCCCACTACACACCAGTAATTAAATCATCGTGCGGCAGGAATATTTAGCCTACATGCATTGCATACCAACATTGTGTGCACACCAACAATATTATGCATGCATCACCCAGTCCGCATCGTGTAGTACTAACTTTAGTGCGCACATCTGTGCACTATTATTTTTCTGTGCTTCACTAGCTCTGCTCCATGCAACACTAAATTTAAATGCGCACACCCACAGACCATTACTTTTCGTGCATTACCAATTATGCACCGCACAATGCCAATTTTGAGTGCGCACACCCGCGCACTATTATTTTTCACGCATTACCAATTTTGCATCGTGCAGTGCCAAATTTAAGAGCGGACACCCACTTACCATTATTTTTCACACATTACCAACTCTGTACTGCACAGTGCCAAATTTAAGTGTGCACACCCGCACACCAATATTTTTCTGCAAATCGCAACTTGTACTCCACAAAACCAAATTTTAACGCGCACAACTGCATACCCTTATTTTCCACACATCACAATCTTTTCATTGCGCATCACACATTTTTAGTGCACACACCTGCACAACTTCATTTTTCTGCGCATCAATTCCTTGTGAATTCTGCTGCATAAATTGGCGATTTTGCCAAATTTTTCCCAATTTTCACCATGGAAATTTTACAACTATGAAATTTGTTCAATTTCACTCAGATAACACCAATTCAACCTTTGCAACAAAAAATCGTTGTTGGTTGATATTACTGGAACAGATTTTTCCCAAACTCATTTCACAAATTGAAAATTTTAATCAACTAATCTCACTCCATCTGTCATGGCTTCCCTGTAACTTCAAATTATACCAATTCCAAGTCTGAATTTGCTAGAACATATATTAAATTAAGAATATCTCACCACTTGGCCAAATTTCTCAAATTTCCCATGAATTTAAGGACATGAATTGGGGATTTTTCCCAATTCCACGCAATTGCTTCTGATTTTTACCATGGACGCACTGTAACTTGATATTTGGCCACTTTGAAATCAATTCTCTGTGAAATTTTTCTTCAATTCAAAATCAATTCTCTATGAAATTTTGCTTCAATTCAACTTGTTCATCTCATCTAGGCCCAGTGTTGAAAACTGGAGCTTTGATACCTTATTGTAGCATCCCCAACATCCATTTGGGCCATGCCACATAAAATTTTCAAAACATATAAAATCTGCAAATGCATAGATTCATATAGAATAATAATAAAAATACACATTCAACACACAGGAAAAACCCATAAAAATAAACACATACATAATAATGCAACATGTAATTTAACACACAATTGATACTTATCTTGGTAAAAATATCATCAACTGTGTTTATACCTTCCACGTTCCTCCCAGCTTTAGAGCACACTGCTCAAAACTCTCAGCAACGGGTCACCCCTGATCTTGGACTAAACTCCACTTGGGTAAAGAAATTCCTAACTAGGTTGATGTATCTCATACAATCAGAAAAATTCCATCACATGTGCCAACGCAAACTAACAACCTACATTCCCTCATTCCCCACATGCATGTCCCACCCTAGGAAGTGTGCCCCTTCTCTGCTCAATAGTCCCTCGGATGTCCCACTTCCTTTCCGAGGCTTCAATAATAGGCCGAATAAGAAGTCTCAAAGCCATGTAGCTATAGTTTGGCACCTTCGGGAAATCAATTCCGAGCAATTCTCTCACCTAGAGAGAATTTTTCACGGACCTGACAACTCGCCTCTTTAATATCCCACGGGCCTGAGAACCCACTTCTTCAGTCCAAATCCTAAGATAAACAGGTATAGGTATAGGTACAGGTACGAGTATGAGTACGGGTATAGTGACAGGAAGTTACGGAGGATAGTTGAATGAGTGAGTGCATGATGGTGGAATGATCGGAAAATGAACTAAGTATAAACTATATGTATGCATGTTCCCAACTTGACACTTGTCATGTTGAGAACTACTTTGGCCCACTTGTCCCTATCCTTAGAACTTACTCCATACTGTATACTTTAAGGAATAGGAATATAATATTCATTTTTGTTTTAAGCTCCCTAGCTTATCCCTTATCCTTAAATTTTAGACCCCTTTACCTAACTAATGGAGTTTAGTCCCCCATACTCTTTTACATGGTTGGTGTGCCATAGTGATGTGTTTTTCATTAATATTTGCGTGTGATTACATTTACATTTACAGTACAGATATAATATCCTTTCTACATCTCGACTCACCAACCTCAAATACAACATATACATAAAGGCTCTCTGGCATAAAAATCACACACACTTAAGTTTTTTTCATGCGGTATCCTGGAATGTGCACACTTCATCATTTTAGTGCACAATACATGTGCACACTATACCATGGAAGGTGCACACAAAATGATATCAAACAACTCACCAACTTAAGTACATTTTTATTTACATTTACAGTTGGGGTTCGACCTAGGGGTATTATATTTATATCACATAACACCTCATCCTTGTAGCTACCAATTTGGATTTCCACATTACACTTATCATTCACAAAAATATGATATCCTTTCTGCATCCATGACACTTTGTAGGGAGTGGGATGCATTTTCCTTTCAGTCCCAGCTTCACTACCATCTCTATGGAAACCAAATTATCTATGCTACCACTATCAATAACAACTTTGCAACACTTACCTCTTGACTTGCATACAATCCTGAATAGACTTTTCCTCTGGGCTAGTTCCTTAGCTTCCTTCTATGATTTGATCAAAACTCTTTTCAACAACAATGACTCCCCTACTTGAGGAAACTTCTTCTTTTGAGACTGCATTCATATTCGCTTCCTTGGATTCTACAACATGTGCAGTTCTTTGACTTGCTGATTTTTTTTTTGGGTAGTCCCATGAAATATGACCTATCTTTCCACATATGTAACACCATATCTCTTTTCCTCCTCTATCTCTTCTTCTGGAGAAAAATATTCTGCCTCTAAATTCTCTTCCTTTTGATGACTAGCTACTTTATATTGAGATTCTCTCTTCATCTTTTGTAGAATGGAATATTCCCCTATGACTGGATTGTCCTTTTCCTCTTGTTGGACCTCTTCCTCTGGTTTTTTGGTTTTGTTTTCTGACCAAATTCTCCTATTCTTTAAAATCTTCTTGGTAGGCATACTCAATTGTCTTCATGAACACAATTCTAATTTCATCTTGTATGTCATACCTCAAGCCATTAATCTACCTGACAACCTTTTCCACGTCTTCCTCAATACGACCAGCTCTAATTGTCAACGTGTGAAAATATTATGTGTATTTTTTCACAGTCATACTCTTATGTTTGACATTATGCAACTGTTTGAAAGGTTTTACTGGTAATCCTTAGGCATGAACATGCTTTTGAATTTAACAATCATTTTGTCCCATTTCTTGATCTTTCATTTTATTTTTATATTTATTTCTACTTGTAGCTCATCCCACCATAATGTTGCATGTCCTTTCAACCTTGTCACAACATACTTCACCTTTTTCTCTTTAGCTACATCCGCATAATCAAAATATGTGTCAAGAGAATTAATCAAGTCAATCAATTCCTCAACATCTAAATTACCTTCATACATTGGTACCTCTACCTTTGGCTTGGCACCAACCTTTGTGAGAAGCCTGCTCATTCTTCTATTGTTTCTTCTCCTTCTTCTTTCTCAAAGGTTGTGGTATATCCACTTTCATTGATATCTCCTCTATCATGTTCTCTCTTCATGGAAGTCTCCATGTCTTCCATCCTTACTCATATTTTTCTCACATATTGTTGCAATTCAACATTTGTAACCGGTATGCCTCAACCTCTTCTCCTAGGAAAAATATTCTCTTTTCACGAGCACTCTCTAGTGGTATTGTCTTTCTAAGACCAAAATTGATGGCCTTATGGATCTGAATCCATAGAACATATTTTTTAAATTTTACTCTGTTGGCGACGTTCATCTTGTAGCCTTGGTAGCCTTTGATCAATTCTCTTACCAACAAACCTCACACAATACTCAGTTACATTCACAGGTTCCATAACTCACAAACATATTAGATCTCCTTTCAAATGAATTGATGGATCCTTTCCATGTGGTCAGAATGATTTATCGGAGTTAAATAGATTTCAACACTCTGACGGGTCACTCCAAAATACTTTAAATCGTGATCATTGATTCTTTGCTAATGGACGGTTGAGTCTCAATATCGTAGTATATGTGTGGACCAATCTACAATTGATCATCACCATTGGTTGATGTTCTGATGGAAAAATATGATCACTTGTTGGACTCGTTCAACTCTTAATCATCGTCGTTGATCGTCACAGGATGGATGATCCAGATCTCATTTCAAAATGTTGTGTCGGAATGGAATTCAAAGTGAGACTCTGAATTAGATTTCTGATGGACGGTGTAGATTTCCTTTTAGGGTTGGTTCAATCATACAATCTCCATTGTTGATCCCTTTCCTTGATGAACAATCCTAACTCACTATCGTAGTATTGTATTAAGAGTTAAATGAGAAATGAAGCTTCGAAAAATGGTTCCAATGAACGTGGGATCTTCCTCATTATCTCTACTCCTATGTATGGTCAAGATACATCAAAAAAAAATTGTGTTTGGATTTTATTGTGGAATTAAACTATGATGACTAGCTCTGATGGATGGTAGATCTATCATGAGGATCTACTCTAATAGACATCTAAATATCACTCTTATAGTCTTGGAATCACAAAACAAATTGGCCTGGGACTCCGATATGGAACTCCGCAACACAAAAATTGACTTAATTTTGGGCTTCGATGGAAAATTAACTAAAACCACTGATCTGGTAGAGAACCACTCCCAGTATTAATCACATCTGTCTATTTATCCAATTACATAACTCACAAAATACAAATAATTGGACTCTAATTCTGCACTCGATCACATACAGACACAATCGACTATTGTTCTATCTACTCAATATATATGAAATATCAACAATACACACATAGAGGACATGAATTCATAACACACTTCTTTTATTTAGATGATCGAAGGAATAAAAATTACAGCAAGAGGCTCAGTTCCTTCTTGGTCTCTCGAACCTCTCAAACCACACAATATCACTACACTCTTCACACACAATTTCTCCCTATCTCATTCCATTACAAACATACTAAAAATGCAATCTCGATCCCTCGTTTAGATCGTAAGCTAACAAATCTTGATTCATCCCAACAAAATCCCAAATCTAGAAATAGTTCCTAAATATCAAAAACAAATCCATACTTAACTAAACTATTTGATAGAATATATCTTCTAGAAATATCCAACTATTACAATGAAATAAATATTTAGGGAACCAACTCTATTAGTAAATGTTTGTGACCCTCAGGAAAATCTCAAAAATGACTGGGCATATTCTCCTGCATCACATATGGGCCTATCCATGTCTGTTATTTCAAGAATATTCTCGAAGGTTCAAAACCCTATCACAATTGAGGGTTGAGGAAGTCAAAAACCTACCCCTAGATGGCTATTGGGCTATGTTAAATATCGGGCCACTAGGAGGAGAAGGGGTTCCATTATTTTGCATTGTATCTTGTTTCATAGCTGAGAAAAA
>SNQJ01S0119966.1:14827-33781 GCA_010110895.2 Picea sitchensis
TTCAATAATTCCACTGTGGTTTATTTAAAGAAAAGACAAATTACGTTTGAAGGAGATGGCCTTGGCCTTAGGGTCATCGCATCGTTATATCTTGATGAAGGTCAGTGATACACCGAGCCCATCAGAGAAGAAGACCGTGCATATGAACTAGAAAACATATACAAATTAATAGCCAGACAACAAGATTACATTAATCCTACGACGGATGGAAATTTGAGCTGGCAAAGTGACAGGGCATGTTTATCAGATTCATAAGAATCCCTGGAGAATTGGCAGAACAAAATGTATGAAGTATCTACAAGGATATGTGCTATATTAACCAGATAAGTACATTGGATTGACACAACAGTAAGTAAATTACCCACCTTTGATGGTCTGAATCCTTTAGAAACCTTCTTGTCAGAATTTGAAGAAAGTGTACCAACGCAACAATGCTTGTTGGAAATGGATGAGTCCTTGAAAGCCACACCAACAACATGGCGGGGGACACATAAAAACAACATTAAATAATGGGTACAATGTCGTACTTTGATGACAACGCGGTTCTCAGCACAAGTAGACTGCTGCGAAGTTAGGTACATAGGTCGAAGCTACCTGAAAGACCATGTGTGAAGTTGCAAGGAAGCCTGGAGCAACATTACTCAAGAGCAGTTGGTGCACAAATTCATAAACACGCTGGACACTATCCCTATCAACTCGCACCTTCAAGCAGATTTGTGCCTCATCACTACAGATTGGGAAGGTATGACTCAGAACTTTGTCACTACCTTTTTATTCAAAATCCAATATCCTATAGTAGATCAAGAATTACATATTGTAAGACAAAAAGTATTCGAAGAGGCACCTAGCCTCCCTTTGGAACAAGAATAGGATGAATGAACTGTGCCTCTCCAGAAACTGCAAGGCTGTTACAACATCAATGTTGATGAAGACAATGATCCTAGGAAGGTGAACATCACAGAAATAGAAGGCTAGAGAGATGTGGAAGGACCAGGAATTTAGCTACCATTTATTGGACAACCAATCAAGATCGAGAAATTCAATATTGGAACACAACAAACACTGAAGCTTGCAGATGTTGGATATTATTGGGATGCTCCCACTATTGACAAGATCACTGAGTTATTGCATGAGTATCAGGACTTGTTTTTAACCAAGTTCACTGATATGAAGGGAATTAAAGGGCTTATGGGAGAAATCATGATTCCTTTGAAACCAGATGCAAAACTACTCAAATAGAGGCCCTACAGATTTAACCCTAAGTATAAGGAGAAAGTGAAGATTGAGATCGACAGAATGTTGGAAGCAGGGATTATAGAACCTATCGAAGAATCAGAATGGATTATCCCTATGGTGGTACAATACAAGAAGACAGGAGAGATCAGGATCTGTGTAGATATCAGGAAGATGAATGATGCCTATTTGCATGACCCCTTCCCTATGGCATTCACTGACGAAGTGTTAGATAATGTAGGAGGTCAGGAAGTATATTCTTTTAAAGATGAAGTTTTAGGATACCATCAAATCTAGAATGACAAGGAAGATCGCCATAAGACCACATTTTCCACAGAATGGGGATCCTACCATCTTTGGATTGAATAATGCCCCAACCATCTTTTCCTTGGTGGTATTCGAAGCATTCAAAGAGTTCCTACATAAGTTTCTAGAAGCATACTTTGATGATTAGACTGTTTTTAGTTTATTGAAAAATCATATTGAATGTTTAAGGCTAATGTTGGACAAGTGCAGGCAGTTTCATATTGCCTTAAACCTGAAGAAGTTCATTTTATTTTCACCATTTGGAGTGTTGTTGGGTCATATTGTATGCAAGCAGAGATTACTAGTAGATCCATATAAAATTGCCATCATAGTTGATCTACCCCCTCCTACTTTAGTCAAACAGCTGCGCACTATGTTAGGACACACAGGATATTACAGGAATTTCATTAAAGGATATGCCCAGATTACAACACCCTTGTAGAATCTTTTGAAGAAAGACTGTCAATTTCACTGGACAAAAGAATGCCAATAGAGCTTTGGCACACTGAAACAAAAAATGGTTACTGCGTCTATTCTAGTTTTCCCAGATTGGAGTAAGGATTTTCATGTGCATGTCGATGCATATTCTATTGCATTAGGAGTTGTGTTAGCACAACCAGGAACAAGAGACATCGACCACACGTTAGCCTTTGCTAGCAGGAAGCTATCAACAGCTAAGATCAATTACACCACCATTGAAAGGGAAGGGTTAGACATGGTGTATTTGCTACATAAGTTCTACCACTACTTGTTGGGAGGACACTTTAAAATTTTTACTGATCATTCTGCACTGAAATACTTAATCAACAAGCCGGTGTTGGGGGGAAGAATATGCATATGGCTTCTGCTATTTCAGAAATATGATTTTGAGATCGTAGTTAAGCTAGGGAGAATGAACAAAGGTCCTGATCACTTATCGAGGTTGGAACATGGAGAATATCCTACTAATTTGGAGGATACACTACCAGATGCACAACTAGTAGCAACTAGAAATATTGATGACCACTTCGCAGAGATAGTCTAGTTCCCGTCAACAGGAATGACACCGAATGAATATACAATCACCCAGAAGAAACAACTAGTAGTGCACACTGCATAATTTCCACTTATAGCATGACAACTATACAAGATGGGACCTAATGAGATAATGAGGAGGTGTGTTATGGAGGTAGAACAACCGTTGATCCTTGTTGAATCTCATAAAGGCATTGCAGGAGGACACTATGCAGGGAAAGCCACTGCATAGAAGGTTCTTCGAGCTAGCCTTTGGTGGCCTAGCTTACACAGAGATGCTAAGGACTATTACAGAGCCTGCGATGTATGCCAAAGAGTTGGGAAACCATCTAGAAGAGATGAAATGTCGTTAGCACCACAACTGATCCTGCAAGAATTTGAGAAATGGGCCATTGACTTCGTGGGACCCATTAACCTACCAGGGAAGCTCACAGGAGCAAGGTACATAATTATTGCGACATAGTACTTGATCATATGGGTCGAAGAAAGAACAGTTAAGTATTGTAGTGCCACTACAACTGCGCGCTTCATATTTGATGACATCATAACCAGGTTTGGATGCCTAAATATACTTATGAGCGATCAAGGCACAAATTTCATTAATAAAACAATTGAAGCCTTGGCTGAGGAATTGACGGTCCACCATCAGAAGAGAATGACTTACCATCCATAAGAAAATGGGACAGTTGAAGCATTCAAAAAGATCTTGGAGACAACGCTAACAAAGATTCGCAGTGTCAATAGAAATGACTGGGATTTAAGATTACTAGCAGTATTATGGGCCTATAGAACCACTTGAAAGAAGCTAAAAATGTAGAACCCCTTTAAATTGGTGTATGGTATTGAAGCCATTGTCCGAATGGAATATTTGGTACCAATCTTAAGAATTGTTGCCTTTACAAATATGGACGACACTAACATTGTTTGAGAGAGGCTTGCACAGTTGGTCTAACAGGAGGAAGACAATTTTATTTCAGTATTTCATCAGCGGGTATAGAAAGAAAGAGAGAAGGCCTACCATGACAGACACATCAAGAAGAACGTATTTAAGCAAGGTGATATGGTACTAGTATATGACAGTAAGTTCATGAAGCATCCTAGGAAGTTCAAAATGCATTGGATTGGGCCATATGAGGTCGTCTATGTTATAGAAGGAGGAGCTGCGTAGTTGAAGACTTTGAATGGAGAAAAAAAGGAAGGTTTGGTGAAAGGGCGTCGACTGAAGTTGTATTATGACAACCAACTTCCTTGCAAATCTTAGTAAAAATAGGTGGAAAAGGGTCTAGGTACCAGGTGCAGTTGAAACTGGGTACCAGACACAAAAAATACAATCTGCACAAGCAAGGAAGGGAGGACTAGAGATGGAAGCATAAGATGCCCTGCATAGTCTGAAGATGAAGCAAAGTAGAGGGATCAGATATGAAGTGCCTTGAGATGAATCACAAGTGAGTTTTGGGGGCATGTTGGCCCTTGGTGATGGAAGAAAGTGAAGATCAAGGAATAAAAGGAAAAACGTAAACTGCGCAGAAGACACAATGACTGTTACTGGGTCAAAGTGAGTAAAAGAGAAGAAAAGATAGAATGAAGTAAAAGGAAGCAAGACGTTGGATGAGGAGATCGACGATGATAGATCAACAAGGAACATGGATCGTGGACAACTCAACAAGAAAAAAAAACCACTATTGGATGGTTTGGAGCATCATGCAAGAAGGAAGGAAAGACAGGCTGGCGAAGCCCTGAAAATGCGGGTCAATAGGACCTAGGGTTTTAGAAAACTAGGGTTTTTGTATCTAGGGTTTTGACACTTAGGTTTTATCCTAAAGGTGTCCGAGAACTATTGTAATGTATAAATAGAGGTCTAAAGGACCTGGGATGGGTTGGTGTTATGGTTGTTATTGTTGTCTTTTTTATAGTGTGATCGAGTGAGGATTATTGTGTGAAAGACAAAAGTGCTAAGTGTAGAGCCTTCTGGTATTGTAAGATATTCAAATGGGTGCTAAGATCATTCATGCAGCTGGGTGCACAGGGAGGGGAAAGATATAGATAAGAAGAAAGAATATCTGCTAGCTGAGAGCACAAACAAGATTTGTATGCTTCATCTTAATATATTATAAAGCACAGTTCTGTGGATGTATCCCTAGAGAGAGGGTGAACCACATATATCTTTTGTTGTGTGTGTGATTGATGCTCTATCCTTTCTCATTTGGTATTGCATTACTGTGTTAGATATGATAGATAGTTATGCTGAGTAGATCTGAACTGGTAAAGGATATATAAAGGATGCATTGCTCTTGTATTAAATCCACTTGGTATTCCCTTTGGTTGTAGACATCTTTGTCCTGCAACCCCCCATAGCTACTTCGGGTGAGACTGCATCTTCTTCATAGGTGTTCTTGAAAGGGCCATTAGTTAGGGCTTATTGGTGCGCTCTTGGAGTTGAACCCTGGGTCTGCCCTTGTGCCAACAACATATGACATGGCCCACTGGAATGTAGCACCAACATTTTTGAGACCAAATGGTAATTTCCGGTAGGTGAAAGTTCCCCATGGCTAGATGAAGGTTGTATTATGTTGATCAGTGGGTAGAATGTTAATATGGTTGTAGCCTCAGAATCCATCCATGAAAGAGAAAATCGCGCTACAAGCGCAATTATCAATAATTTGGTCGATGAAGGGTGTAGGGTAGTTGTCTTTTGGACAAACATTGTTAACATCCCTATAATCAACACAAACAAAAATGGTCGCTTTTTTTTTAGTGACCGTAACAATGTTAGTAACCCATTCCGTCAAGGGGATAGGATAGATGAAGCCATATTTCAACAGTTTCTCAACTTCTGCCTTAATGGCCACAATTTTCTTGGGATGAACTGGGCAGAGGTTTTGTCGAATAGGTTTAACACCTGGGTAAGTTTTAATTTCATGCAAAATGATCGAAGTATCGATCTCTATCATTTCCTCATAGCTCCAAGAGAAGACATCACATAATTCTTTAAATAAAGTGGTGTAAGAGACCAATTCCTTGAGCGAATAGTTAACACCGAGATTAATATTTTCCACGACACCTTCTTTGATCGAAATATCAATAACAACCGTAGAAGATATGTTTCCTAAATTCCCCTCAGAAATAGTATCATGGGTAAGTATAAGGGATTGTGGACTGTCAACAACATCGAGGGGATTATGGAGTGTATATATTCCTAAATTTATTCAAGAGGTGGAAGAAAAGAGGATCGATGATGGTTATCATCCCAAGGTACTTCATCAATTCTAAGAATTTACATAATGGATTTGTTTGAAGGAAAAATATGGGAAATCTATTCAAAATAAGAAGACAACGAGTTCAACCAAGATGGCATCGAATAAGTGTTGGGTGCCAATAGATGTTGGTCATCCGTGGAGGGAGAGGGGGATTGAATAGCAACGTATGAAACCTCAGTTGTACTAAGTGGCACAACGTCACCTAGTGCATCAAAATCTAAAGGACTAGGTACAATCCAAGGATCATATGATTCCAAAGACTGATAGGCCATAGTCAAAATCATATTGATTGTGGAAATATGTTTTGTGGTAGGAGGAAGTGGTGCAGGGAAGGTACCCATAAGAGTAGAGTCTTTCAATAGAGCTACACCAACACTTTCATACATGATCTTGTGATCTCCCAAGAAAGGAATATTGTTGGTAGCGGGAGTGCGAGCATCAGGTGTACAATAATCTAATTGGTCGATAGAGACAATTTTACCTTGATGAGGGAATTGTACACATCGAAACATTGAGGAAGAGATGACAGTCATGGCATAAAGCCAACTTCTTCAAAGTAACAAGTTGTAATCGAGGGGAGCATCGTCCAGGGATGATTTTAAGGATGGAAATTTATTTTTAAATGTAGAAAACTTGGTGAATCTTATTAATCCTTCATATTCCAACTATAAATGTTTGGTGATATTTTTATAAAAATATTCAAATTTATAAGGATTTTATATAGTTTGTATAAAATTTTGGCAATTTTTAAGTTAAAATAATTTTATCCTATAGAATTTGGGCGAATCATTTTTAGAATAGCGAATCTTTTTTTGGGGGAAAACATGGAAAATTAGCCCATGAGCGAAATTTATCCCCTAAAAGCATCCCTGGCATCAACTACCTCGACATCAACAAAGATAGTTTTGCTGCCTAACTGAACGACTAAGGACTGTAAGAGCCCATGAGGATCGAAACCTAGCCCATTGAATGCTCGTAACATCATAGTATATTGGTTAAGTGAAGGTGATTTTAAACCTTTCCAACAAGCTAACGACATGACACAAGTAGAAGCTCCCTCATCCAAGATAGTACGGTGAATGTGTTGGTTGTGAACAACAACATCAATCTGAAAAGTGAGTTGGTGAGAAAGTCATGATTTGAAATGGTCTAGGTTAAACATGATATTATTGGATGACTCAGGATCAATAGCACCAATGGAATCCAAGAGCATTCTACGTTGACTTGGGCAGTGTTGTAGAACTTCCAACACAGACATAGCACACGATGCTTGAGCCAAATATTCAACAATGTTATAGTTTTGGGTAGCATGTGAACTAGGATTAAAATTAGATTTACGGATGCTGCTATTGGGAGGGTGTAATATAGAGTTAAAAGTAGGTTTCTCTATCTGGAGTGACCCAGATAGAGGACTCACAGATGGAGTACTAACAGAAGCAGGAGATGTATCTAGTAAATAACCGTTAGTGACCTTTTCTTTTTCAGGTTTAGCTAGTGTGTCGTATGTCGTAGAGTGAGTGGTTAAGTCAATCCCATTGAAAATATAAATATGGAAACTCGTCGAGGCTTCATCATTAGGAGGATGGCTAGAACTACCCCTTATGGAGGGGGTTTGAGAAACCATATATTGTTGCCGAGAAAAAGGATAGGTTAACACGGCAAGTTGGGAATTCCCTTTGAAGAGTTTTTCCACTTCATCGTGATGTAGACAGTCTTGGGTGTAGTGATCGTCACCACAAATGAGACATGGGAATTTCGGCTTCTGCAGTGGTTTCTCTTCGGTAGCAGGTGGTGGAGTTTGGGTTTTGGGTTGTTCATTATTATTATTCTTTTTGGGTTTTTTTTTTCATCTTCTTCTTACCTCCGGATTGTTATGAAGGGGCAGATTGAACTTCATTCACCTTAGAGACTTGAGTTGGTAGGGAGGTAGAGGAGAGAGGTTGAATTGGGAATGGGTGCTAAAGTAGATTTGTTTCTAGTTCCAGTCGACTGTGAAGTATATTGGGTCTTGAAGGTGCTGATAACTCCATATGCATGTAATGTGGATGAAGGTTTAGATGGATCAGTAGTGGCATGGGTAGAATTTGGGATCAACTTGTACAAAGTACCAGATGGTGAATAAACCAAATCTTATTACTGATTCTGAGCAATGGATTCTTTCTTGGTGACTACACCTCCCATAGTGACGTCACAAGAAATCGGGGGTAAGAGTACACTGGAAGTGGAAATGACCTTCTTTTTCAGGTTTAGCTAGAATTGGTCAAGTGATTTAGTGAACCATTTGACCAATAATTGGCCGGGAATGATTTCTTTGGTTAACCTTCGTCATCATATCCACTCATGAATGTGATCAGAGATATGCATAGAGTTGGTCTGACAAATGGAGGTCAATACTTCGGTACCCATCTCGTAACGTATGGGTAGTTGAAAGTGTGTGAGAAAGGACATGGCAAGGGAGTTGAAATCTTGAAAAGAACCTCATGGAAGTTCAATGTACCACTTGGCTATTGAGCCCAAAAGAGTACACTGGAAGAGACGTAAACGTATAGAATCATCCATTAATGAGTTTGATGAAAACCATAAATGGAAAGTCATCACATGGTTATTTAGGTATTCTCTAGGTTTATCGTCAAACTTTGGGATGTCAACAGGTAATTTAGCAGGAATCGCTGGCCAATAAGGAAGATGTAGTATGGGATCATTGGTCAACCAAGACAGGTCTGTGAGATCCAGAGTAGTAAGGAAGGGTAATTGTCGGTTAACCTAAGGGTGATATTGGTGTGGCATAGGGACACCAATAGGGCCATAAAATGGTTGATATGGGTAATTGTATCTAGTAGGTCCTCCTACATACAATTGTTGTTGACCAAGATAGATAGGATTGGATGGTTGTTGAGGAACATTCATGAGTGGTGGAAAACCCAATGGATTATGAGGAGTATACGTTGGTTGATTCAGTTGTAGGGGATAAATAGTTTTCCCTTGAGGGGGGTAAATAGTTTTTCCCTGAGGAGGATACACATTATCCCTGTGGGGAGGATAAACATTAAACCCTTTGGGAGGATAAGCTTGTTGTCCTTGAGGATCCCATGTGGGATTTGGGACACCCGGATAAGGTTATCCATAAGATATTTCGGAAGGAACGAGATTTGACAATCCTCCTTGTGGGTTGTGGTAGGATTTCCCCCTAGAATAGGATTTATTAAATGTTCCTTCGGGGGATACTCCTTGGGATTTTGAAGGCTTTCCAGCAAAAGAAGGTTTCCCCCCTACCATGGGTGGGTTAACAACTAGGGTTTGACTAGTAAAGGGAGGTTGTCCTCCGGAAGGAACATGAAAAGGTGGTTGTCCTCCTGGAGGGGTAGGCCCGCTATAGGATGGTTTTCCTCTGGGAGGGATCGGTCCACTAGATGGTGGTTTCCCCCCAGTCAGGATATTTCCCATAGTTGATTGTATTTTTCTGGCAAGGGTCTTCATTCTCTGGTGTAAAGATGCTCCAATGGGATTCTATGGAACATGAGGAGTTGTAGAGTGAAAAGTTGTAAAGGTGGGAGTAGCAATTGAAGTGCCTTGGGTATGAGTAGAGGTGATGAATCCAACATTAATATGGACTTGTGATGACATAGCAGTAGGATCAATGACTTGTTCGATGGGGTGATCAATAGTTTGACCAGATGGTCCTACTTCAGTAGCAAGAGTGTCATGAGGATTAAGAGGTTGTAGAATGTATTCAAAATGATCATAAAGATCACATCCTGATGGAGTCCTCCATAAAGAATGAGCAGGTGTGTGATGTGTATCTATTGCGGTAGTAGGATGAATGGGGGTCCTATAATCATCACCAAAAATTGGTTATGTGGATCCCATATATGTCTCGATAACTTCCCTCTCAGGTAAACCTGGGACCTTTTCTTCTATAACGTTACCGAATGAGTCCAATCGAAGAAAGAGTGGTTCAATAGGAGTTGTCGATGTAGGTGTAGTGTGAAGAGTGGGATTTTCAACCGTAACCAAGGCTCTCCGGATTTTCTAACAAGGGAGTAGAAACACTCCTAGTGTCAGAACGATTTTATACCTCTCCATGGTAGGTGTCTTCTGGTGAGATAGGAGGTAAGGGTTGGTAGCCTTCTTCCAGAGGAATCCCTTGCATCCTACATGATTGACGAAGACCTTTATCATCTACAGGCTCAATTTTGAAGAATTATTAAAACAACAACACACACTAAAAAAATCTAGGAATACCAACACGCAAACAAACCTTCTCTTGATGACCATACTAGTTGGTGATGAAATCCAACATCGCGTGATCAAGTCAAGAAGAGGCTAGGATATGAGCGAGTGGAACAATTACGATGGTGACCTGCTGTTGGCATCCAATTCACATTTTTATACTATCCTTATAAGCTGCCTACACCAGTGTTTTGCAACCCTTGATTTTCATCGCAATCTTTGAATAAAACGACACTATTATTTCATGCATTTGCACACTTACCTTTGTTCTCGTTTTCACGACTGCAAGCGTGAAAAATTTGATTTCAAATTCACATTAAAAATGTCATTGGATTGTTATGATCACTCTTGTCTATATGTTCATTGCGCTTCCAATTTAATTATGGTGATACAATTTAAAGCGACCCCAAGATTCTTTACTCATTTGGCATTTTTGTTGTTAATATGATTTCAATTTTTACGAGGCTGTGATGATTTGTTAAGGATTGTGATTCAATCTTTGATTTATTGGTGTTTTGATTTCTATGTTCTTTCATCGATTTCTTTGACACATTGGCGTTGTGGTTAGACCCTTGGTATAAATAATTTCATACATATTTGACATGATCGAACCCTTGGTGTTGATTTTGAATCATTATTTTGGTTTTAAAACTATGCTAAAACTATTGCTCACGCAAATATTTGGTCCACTTACCATAGATTTCATTGATTGTTTGAATGGCATGGTTTTTAACATATGCAATAGTGATTTGAATCGTTATATACGCCGTCGGTTGTACTGTGGGAAATGACTGTTTTGCATGGGCTGAGCTAGCTCCACCACCTTCGCACATTCGATCATTAATGCTTTCCCCCTATCCCAGGTTAACTCTGTTGTTTTTGAGTAAGCCCATGAGCTATCGACCCTACATATACTTTGTTCGAACCCTTTCCCATTCACCCTGCTCACCGTGTGCTCCTGTCTATGGCACCGGTGGTGCGCATAGAGCCAAACGGTAGCCAAACTCTGTTGCTATTCGATAATGCCCGTAAGGATTTAGAAAATGGTGGTTGGCTGGTGTTTATACAGAGGTTCGAGGGTTTCAACC
Source organism: Picea sitchensis (assembly GCA_010110895.2). Lineage (NCBI taxonomy): Eukaryota > Viridiplantae > Streptophyta > Pinopsida > Pinales > Pinaceae > Picea > Picea sitchensis. The sequence continues at coordinate 25,956 of SNQJ01S0119966.1, forward strand.
TTTTGGTTGCCAAACAATTCACCCTCACCTTCGATGGGTGCAGGGCTAAAGTCGGAGACATACAGCTCGAGCTCAATGAAAAATTCTTAAGTTAGGCTACATGACTGTTGGCTACAGGTTAAAGATGGTTTAAAAATTCCAAAGTAGATGAGGTGTCGTGGCCATTACTATTCATATCAAGAAATATTGTTTCCTGTGATAAAGGTATGCCCATCACTACCCTCAAACCTAGGTGGCACGATCTTTTGGTAATTGTTAAATAGTTTGTGACCTGTGAAGGTCGGTATGGCTTGGTATTTCTGTATCACCTCCGGTTATTGATGAATTTCATAGGCTACCCTTTGAATATGCTGCATTATCTCTTGCGTAGTCTTTACAAGATGTCTAAAAGATTCAAGCATGAGAAGGCTGATAGTAGCCTTTTTCATCACGACTTGATTAAACTCATCATCGTCCACCATTTGAGCCTTCATGGAAATAATTGGCAAGCCTTCCTATTTAGGAATGGATTTTCCAGCCCCGAGTCTGCTCAAATCGACAAGGTTATGGTTACATAAACTTTGGTTGGGCCAGCTGTGCCATTTCATATCCTTCTACCCCCTGCCAAACCCTCGGATTACCCCGATTTAGACCTACCCGATGCCATAACCAACCCATGTACTAAATACAAGACCGAGGCCGTAAAGAAGCCTATGAGGGAGAAAGGTAAGAATGATACTACTGTCAACGGTAGGGGAAAGAAAAATGCCCAATTGATATCGAGATACGCTAGGAACAAACCCAAGCCAAATGTTGATCAAAATCCAATAGTGCTGAGCGAGGACTCAGACTACGATATTGAGAGTTTCCTAGTTGAGGAGTACCCCTATTCCCATGGCCTATGCTCTAAGAAATCCTATGACTATGTCTCTAACTTACCCCCGTGCCTCAAAAATGACCCAAACTACCTGGGAATCAAGCTGCACAAAGAAACCCCTGGTGATTTGAACAAACCCCCACCTGTGATGCCAAAGCCCGAGCAACCATCATGCATCCAATTTAATGCTTGGCTAGAGCGTTATTACACCGATGTTCCCTTGTTGCAATCAAAGATCAAATCGTTAGAGGAGCAAGTTACAGTGCTGTCAAAAGAAAGAGACAGGCTTCAAGCTAATGACAAGAAACAAAAAACCACTGGTTCAATTGTCTTCAGGAACGTCGAAGCAGCAACGGCCTTCGTCAATTCCAAGTTATCGTGATCGAACATTTTTCTTATTGTGCAGGTATGAATTTCAATATTAATTTCGTTTTATGAGTTGGTTTGGATTAATATAACCGATTGGATTTGCTTTCAATAGCTCTGTTCTTTTTTATTCAAAATGATTATGTTGCTTTCATTTTACCAAAACAATTTTGTTATGAGTCATGAGTGGGAAATTTGTTTGCTAAATTCGGACACAGCTATGATTTAGGTTATGGGATTCTATTGTGCTCAGATTAGTATAAGCGATTGATATGTTTTCGATTTTGTTTGGATTTCTTTTGGAAAAAATTCTGTGTGGATAGTTGATTGGGTTTGATTTCGATTAAGTTCTGTCTGTTTCAAAACAATCCTGTTGACTTCGATTCACTAAGAATGATTATGTTTTGGATTGAATCAATATTTTCGTTTTGGATTGCATTCGACCTGTACACAATATTTGTTTGGTAGATATGATTTTGCATAACGATTATGTCGATCCCAAATTGGTTTGATTCATTTCTTGTGGTTGAACCTGAAACGATACCGTATGCCCTCGATTAGCAATGATCATTTGCATATGCGTTAAAGATTGATTTGAGGTAGTTCTATCAGTTTTACATTAAGAAAAAATGATGATCCTGTTAGTTTCATTTTTTATTCGAAAACGATTTTGTTAATGGCTGAGGAGACATAAACTATTGCATGAATGATTTGTTTAACCGGTTACAGTTTGTGTCGATTAAAATTGGTTCATGAAAATGATTTCATTGCTTTCGAATTATCTAAGCGATTCTGTTTACCCCGAATTATATTTTACCGGGTGGTGATAACGATGTTAGACAAAATGTTTGTATCTTTAGGTTAACCCGATTTTGTTTGCTACAAAATGTTTGTATCTTTCGGTTAACCACGATTTTGTTTGCTCTCAAATTAGCATAGTAGTTTTGATTTGAATGATTCGTTTGGTTTCCAATTGGCAATTAAATATTTGTTTAATAGTTTGAATATAATTCTTTAAGTTTTATATTGATTTTAAAACGATTATGTGCTCAAATTAGACCAGCTACAGAATCGCAAGATTCTGTAGCTAGTCTTAAAAATTAGATTTTTGTCAATTTTATCAATAAAATATCCTCTAATCTTGTCTATTCTTGTCCTCTTTCAGGTGCATACGAATTACAATGATCAATTGGGCATGTTGTAGCAGTTTAGGAGATACTTTTGTGATGTAGTTTTTGTTTTAAGTTGTTAGCTTGAGTCAGAAATAGAGACTTGGGATATTATCCCTAGATTTTTTGTAAACTGTTTTGATAATTCCCACAGGGATGTCTTACCCTGTGGGAAGTCTTTAAATACTTGTTATTTTTTGTAAAAAATCATCATCACTGTTGGGAGAACCAGATTATGGATTTATGATACAGACTGGGATGAAAGTTGATGTCTTGTAATAACTTTCGCTTTCAATATATCAAACTTTTGTTTCAAGTTTTATTCATATCAGTTTGCAGTCAATTATAGACTACTTTAGCTATCATAATTCATTGCATGTTGATGTGATTTGATTTATATGTTTTCCATATCTGATCTCTCTTATTTAAAAATAAATCAATCACTCTATTTCAATTTAATGAATACAGGTTTATCTTTTCATTAATTGAATTGTTATGTACAAATTTTGCACAAGGATTTATCTTACTGTGACGATTTGTAAATTATAAGATTGTTGTAATGTTTTATGTCATGTTTGTCTTGTCGTTTATATTTGAAGAGCACAACTGCTTCTAGTTTACGAGAAGATCGTGGAGAATCCGGTGTGGGTTTTCTCCCACTGAACAACTGAATCAACTACTGCATATAGGACAAGCCTGAAACGTTACTTCAGGTCAGTTTGTTATTTGTTATTTGATAGTTAATTTGTTAGTATAATATAAGTAGTTTAGATAGATATATGTATGGTTTAGATTTGTAGTTAGAGTTATTATTTTAGTTTCTTAGCTTAGATAGTTTTTATTTAATTTCTTTCTCATAAAATTATAAAAATCAAAAAACAATAGCTTCGCTGTCTTAGGACATATTACAAATGACTTTTGCAGGTTTTCATTTAAATCTATAATCTGTAAATATTGTATATTTGTAATTGGATTTGATTTTGTTGGTAATTGAACATTTAATTTTATAGAATCATTGCTGTATAATTTAGGCAATATACTGTATATATGTATTTTAGATTTATTATTTAGTTTGTTTTTATTGTTTTCATTTAGATTAGTTCCTTAGTGTAGTTTTCTTTTGTTTTCCTAGGACTTAGATCGGCTAACGGAGCTGCTAAAACCGTCGGGGTGGGTCATCCCAAACGGCTTGGGTTATTTAAACAACCCCGGACCAGATCCACTCTTCTAGTTGGCGAGCGTTCATTTTCGCCCGTCAACACCTGCTTAACGGACTTATGCCTTGGTGCAAGCTTCCATGCAGTAATTGTGGATTTACCCTCCAAGGAGCCCGAGTGAGTTTGACCACCATCTGTTTCAGGTACAGTGAAGACTTCCCTTCACCGTCACCTTATGTAAAGAACCTAAATATTATGGCTACTAAGTACACCAAATAACAGTCAACCCCTAGGAAGGTAGATTCAACATTCTAGTCCGAATGTATGGGAAGGATAACAAGTGTGAAATCCTTCGAGAGAACTAAGGATAAGTGGACCGGTAGAACTCCAGAGGACCCTGAATGGATTCCGAGTTCACAAAGAACTAAAACCAAATTAAAACAGTTGGACCTGAAGAAGAACCCCCAATATATGATCTGACTACTATGACCGGTTAAACCACGGAGGGATAATCTCCATAACTCTCTCGAACACGAGCTCGTGCGTAACCCCTATGTGAGAGGGGAATCCCATAAAGCTTCTACGAAAATTGAATTTTCTCTCCCTATCCCAAGATGATAATGTTTGTTTTGAATGCTTTGGAGAGTTGTACTCACAGCCTAATCCAAAGCGCTAATCCTAGTCTAATGTTGGTGGAAGAATCTAAAAATAAAACTTTCTAGATCAATTTTAATTAGCATTGATTTTTTGTGGTTGTTCTTTACTCAGAGGTGTATGAGAGTGAAACTGATGATATTATGACTCGATTCCCAAAAATGCATAAGAAATGATAAGAAATGTTTTCTTTCAATGAAATTCTATTTAAGGGAAGGAGAAGAAATTTTATTTTCACTGTCAAACACTAAAATGCAGAGACTTCATGCATGTTGGTTTACTCACTTCCCTTCGGGGTTTGTCTAAATTATTGACCCAGGGTTCATGTCATTCGGGGTTCCAACAAAGCCTCTAAAACTATCGTCCCTCCTGGTAAACCAGAAGGCAACACAACACTGGAAAGCACTGCGCAGTCTCACCCAAGATAACTTTAAATGAGTGGCTGTAAGACTCAGGTGTTTACAGCCTAGGAAAAAGTAGGGGATAGGGTTTTCTTGGAGAGGGTCAGATACCGTGAGACGTAAAGGAGAGTAACTATTCCTTGGATTCGCATACGAATATTCCACATGTTAATTAAAGTTAACTATAAATAGATCCATAACCAAGTATTAAATCATTAATCAAGTTTAACCATCAATTGTTGAAAGAAAGAAGAACCATGCATACATTTAACATAATACATGAGAATTACCGTGGTTCACCTCCTCCTGGGCTACGTCCACAAATATTTGTCTCTTGTCTCTTGTATTATGATAGTTCTGCATTTGTGGCGCCTCACGCTTACAATTCTCCACAAAAACTGGGAAATTTCTATGTGAGCTGAACTAGATCGCACCAAGCTCCACGACTTGTGGTCTAATCCTCAGATCTACCTCTCCTTGGGTCTCCCTTTCTCAACAAATTACAAAATAAATTCATACTACTCAGAACATTACATAAAAAGTTCTAACAACTACTACTAAACTCTCTTATATGATACTTTCGTATCTATATTTATACATTTCGGGCCCTTCAACCTTTTTTCTGAATATTACAAAAACCCTAACCCTTCTTACATTAGGTCTTTTTCTCATACGCATGTTGCTCCTCCTCCAACTGTCGCTTTCCTTTGTGCATGCTTTCTTGCATGCACACATGCTGCTCTTCTGCCAGTTGTTACTTCAATTTTCTGCATGCTTTCTTTCCCACGCTTGTTCTTCTTTCCTCTTCAGCCTGGTGCCAACATGCCCCCAACACTGACATGTGACTCGTCCCGAGTCACCTAGTTTCTTTGTGCTTGCTCGATCTCCTTTGTAATCGTCTGAAACTGTTCCTGTAACTTTGTTGCTTTTATCAGTGCTTGTGTTGTTTTCTCCTTGATGGTGTTGACTGTCTAAGATGCCACTTCCTCTCTCATCAGTCCTGTGCATTCTAGATGAATCTTTGTTGTCTGGATTCTGGCTTTTTCCACCTGTGCAAGTACTTCTACTACCCGTTCCTGCAACAGTTCTATTTGAGCCCGATGCTCCTGTTTTTGTGTTTGCATAGTGATAAGTTATGCCTGTATCTTCTTCAACTCTTGCATTCCCTTGACTCGTTCTGGGATTGGTATAGTCTTCTATCACTACTTGAGTTCTTGGATCGTTGCATTGATCTTCTGCTCCTCCTTGTCCCAGTGTTGGACTTGTGGATCCTCTTCCAGCCTTTTCCAAAGTTGCGATGCTTTATCCTGCAACTACATTTCTACTTCTTGCTTGCTCTACTCCTTCACTGGTGGTGGAGTTGTTTGTCTAATTTGTCCGCGGAGAGTCTCAAATTCCTTTTGATACTAATCAATTGCCTGTGCAATCTGGTCAATCTTTTCTGCGGCTGGGAGTTCGTTTCCTTGCACAGTAGTTAGAAGTTTCCTGAAATCTTCTTCCACTCTGCATTCAAGCTCATTTCTGTGTTCTTTATCCTCCTTGGTTTCCGATTGAGCCTGTGTACAAACTGTTTCCATCACTTCCTGCCTCTTTGTTGCTTGTTGTAGTTCGACTAAGTTTTGATGTGCTCGAGCCTGCATCTCATGGTCGATGCTAACCTGTAGTTTGTGTAATTCTTTTGATGGCATCTATGTCAAGACCAATTGGATTTGATCCAAATCCTTCAGTGGTGTCTGTCCCACAATTTCATCCATTCACATCATGCTAGGCTTTATGTAGACCGTGGAATGTGCTCGTGGTATGGGAAGAACTTGGTCGCATTCTTCTACCTCCACCATTTCTGTGGCATATGTGGTCGATGGCTCTGTGTCTCTACTGGTGCTTGTGATCTGGGCTTCTCCGAATTTCTTAAGGAGTTGTCCCATTTTTTTCAGTTCCTTCTGCAGTTCATCTCGGTGGTGCACGGCATGATCAAAATCTTCTGTGAGGCAGTCTTGGACCATCCTGGCAATCATCTCTACATCATCCTCCATGATTGTGTAATTCGATTGTGGTCATTGTGCCTTCACTTTCTTCCGTGCACCTGCATCCTATACCGTTGGTCTTTTAGCCCCCCCTAGTTTTTGTGTGTTGGGGTTTGGTGCGGTTTCCTGTGTTCCCTCAATTGGTTTCTTCTATCCCTTGGTCAACTGGGTGGTTTTTTTTCCTCCCTTCTAGGTCCCTGGCTTCTCTAAGCTGTCATCTTCCTGATCTGACTTGGGTTGGTCTGTTCTTCATCTCTTGGATACTGGGATTTATGGAGGTTGTGTCTCTGCCTGTGCAACCCCTCTTTCTGTTGTTTGTGCCGATACTCATCTAGTTATAGTTGGGATCCTCCATTCATCAGGCCATTTTTTGATGATCATGTTGATATCACCCTCGGTGACACAGTAGTGCATTTGTAGCCACTGTTTATTCAGGTCTTGCCTTGGTTGTATCCACCTGGCTTGTCACCTAGCCCAGAAATTAGTGATGTCCCCATATATTGCGAAAGCCTATGGTGTTATTTTCCATGATCGGTTGATGGCTTCCTGTATCTCCTATAGGTATGCTTTGAATACAATTTCATTCTCCTTCTTCTGCTTGGCTAGTGGCCCAGCTCTCATGACATGATATCGTGCTCCCCCTGGCTATAGTGAGGTAGCAAAGATGGCATATTCTGGTTCTTTCCATCCCATGAATGCTATGAGAGTGATCAACCATGAGTAATGAAATTCCATACTTGCATCTTGCGCATCTTTGCAGTATATTTGAAACAAGTTTGATAGGTATGGCACCCAACTCATGAAGGTGCCTTCTGTGCACTGAGCTGCCACAACAATGAATCCTATCGGTACTTCGTCTTTGTGGCATTTTCGTAGTAGTTTGCAGGCTAAGATCTTTGCACCCAATTGTGTCGCAACATCGTTGATCCGTTTAATTATAATGCCTCTTGTTCCTCTGTTGGTGTCGTATTTATTTTTCATCTCTTCTTCCAATGCATTTTCCTTGGCCTTATCGTCTAGGATCAATGCAGGATCCATACCCCCGGTGGGTAGACCTAGTATCTGCGTGATGAGTTCGACCGTTATATGGACAAGTTTGTCCAACCATATATCCCCTCCATGCATAACTGCTAATGGTTGTTTGACGCATGTCGTCTCATATTGGCTTCTGCCAAAGTGTGGTATCTTCAACAACCCTA
>SNQJ01S0119967.1:0-27261 GCA_010110895.2 Picea sitchensis
TTGATTCAACCCCCCCCCCGACAAAATATATTCAATATGTAGGGCTTCACAACAGCCTCGGAAGTGCAGAACCCACAATTACAAAGAAATGTCCCCATTACAGAGAAACGTGTTGAACTGAAAATTGTCAAGATGAGCTAGTTGGAATTTGGAACATGTGGGTGGCCACCAATATCTACCTGGATCAAGAAAAGTGTTAAAGCTCAGAAATGGCTAAGTCCTAAATTGGACTATTACCATGAAGAAATACATATGTTCAAGTCAGAATAAATCACAACCGTTGATTCGGCATAGAAAACAAATCTGGACCGTTGGTTAGAGCATGCAAGGTGAAAGGGAGTTTGACGATGAAAAATACTTAGACTCAATGACAGTGGATGATCCATCAAAGAGGTTGAGAGAGAGAATCTTGACCATTAATCGGATGGCAAGGCCATCAGAGTGTTTCAGTGTGAGACTGCGTTGGAACTCTAATGGGAGAAGCTCTGATTCAATAGGATCTGTTGAGTCGTCGGAGTGATCAAGTGCAACGACATTCATTGATCTATCGAAGAGTGGTCTAAGAAAATTTTGGACCGTTGGTCATAGTGCGAGCCATCGGAGTGAGATGTGATACTTGAGAATGGAGTCTAACGATGAGAATGTCCAAGGACCGTAGATCCATCAAAGGATCCACCTTAGCCATTGGATTTATGATGATATGTATCAAGGAAAGAGAGTGACGTCAGGGTGACATGTTGTGACAGTTTGGCGGTCAGGGTGATGAGGATGCCAAAATGTCCCAAAGGGTCACGCGTATCAGATCTTGATTGTGCAAAGTGAAAGTGGGCCCTAGTTGGACATGGAGACCTTTAGGTCATTGTATCAAACCTTAGACGTTTAAGATGTCACGACAAACAAATCTCTATAATTTGTAGGAGTGGACCATGTTACTAGTAATAAACATACGACGACAACGAGGAGTAACTCCGAGAGTGCTTATGAGCCATAGATCGGAAAGAAGGCAAGATGCAATCTCAACCATAGATCTGTTGTGGTCCCACTGGATCAGTTAAAGAGAAAATAAAGAAACAAGAGATAATCATTGTGCAGGTTGAAGGTGACGGCGAGGATCATGGTTGTTGATCCCTGCCTCCAAGGACTATTGGATCGGTCAAAGCAGATCGTCGGAGAAGAGCCATCGAAACTAAAGTTTATACCCATGCTCTTGTTGTCCCAACGACAACAATCATCGACTTGGTGGCAAAGAAAGAATAAATTGACGATTGTGATCAAACGAAGAGATGATCGAACGGTTGTTAAGCGTTGAAGTGGTGTTGAGTATTTCGGTTTCCCGATGGTCCCATTGAATGTTATCACAGATCGACAACGACAATTCAATGGAGATTCAGATCGGACGATTGTTGAGTGTCAAGGACCAGTGAATGAGATCAAGTGCAACAGAAAGAAACCAAGATCATTTTTCATGGAAGTGTTTGTGCCAGATATGAAGGAATGTTTCAGCCTAATTTTGAGGAGATCTAGAGCCAACTAGCTGAGCACGATTTGTATATGGACAAATAATTAAGAGCGTGAGCTCTATAAATAATGTTTCTCTAATCGAGCTAAGTAGTGTGGATGGAAGTGAGTAAGTTGTGAGCTCTGAGGTTCTCAAGTGTGAGAACGTGTGGTGTAGTGTGAGAAAGGTAGTGATGGAGGAAAACTTTTGAAGAGGAGATTTGAGGCTTGTAGATCCAAGGATACCAGAAAATGTCTTAAGGTGCAGATCAGCATGTGGGAGAAGTGGATCATGTGAAGAGAATCGTTGAGATTCTGAGGTCTGAAAACATCAGACAGTGCAAGGCAGACAAATCAGAAGGTTACTTACTTAAGGGTGGCAGAGTAGTGCAGGGGAAAGGATTGGTGTCCTCATCTTTTTAATAAGTTGGTGCATGGCAGATTGGTGTCTGCTGACTATAAGTGGGTGCTTACAGAGGGGATCGGTGTATCATGCAAGTTGGTGCCTGCAAAACATTATTGTTGAGTTGGTGCTCAGTCAAGGAGATTGGTGTCTCTAGCAGGTTGGTGCCTACAAGCATTGTAATAGTAGGTTGCTACCTACAATAATTAATAAAGAAAGTTTTATGGTTTTCTCCCTTATTGGGTTTCCACGTAAAATATCTTTGTATTGTGTCTTTGTGTTGATCTTTGTTGATATGGTTAATTTGTTGCATTGCTTATGATTGATTTTGTAATAACCAACTAAAGTGATAACAAGAAACATGGTCAAGATCTATTCAATATTGATTCAACCACCGTCGCTCACCCCCTCCCCCCTCAGTATTAGTGTATATTCCAACATTGTGAGCCATATATATATATATATAAGCATGTGCATTTATCATCAATGCACCAAAAGATCAAGTGAAAAAATGAGGGTATACAAAAATCAATTCAATGACTCCAAGAATTAGGGTATACATAAACTACAACAAATGTTTCTAGAGCAATGATCAATGAGACCTGTGAGACTTGCAATAGAAAAAACATACAATAACAAAAAAGGAATCATATAAAAAGTATTATTGCTAAATGTTTTTTCTATAATATACATATACTACAAAAAATTACAAAATTAATATTTTTTCTATATTCATTTTCATATAAATATTAATTGATGTTTTAATTGTGTTTTTTATTTTTTAGAAAGATTGATAAAATTCCAAAGCATGATTGACATGATATATGAAACATGCTATTATGGACATCAAAAGAAGTGTACAACAAAGAAATGAGCATAATTGCATCATGGGAGGAACCATCCCAACGAATAAATTCTGTGATTTTTTCTATGTGCAAAGAGTTTAATTATCGAAGGAAATAATAATTTTCATTTGTTTGTTGTTGCAGAAAATAAAAGAAAATGGAATCTATTCAATACATAGGATGGGACAACAAGGCATAAAGGGGTTGATTGCAAAGTTTGTGAGTACTTAATATGTCTTCCTTACTTAAGATTTCATATTTGGTGTGATATATATTATTTTAATTTTATTTTTTTTAGGAAACCCTTTCGAAAAAACCCCTGAGTACTTCCCCATGATCAATGGATGGTAAACGAGGTAAATCATCAACCCTAATTATGGAGACTAACCTCAAGGGGATCAAGAGAGTTGAACCCGTGACCTCCCCAAATTCGAGGGAGAGATTAGAGGTCTCATGTTTGGCTCATGACCACTTTGTTGACCACATTTTTTTGTCAACAGTTCTTAGCCGACAAAGCGTTGTCAGGCTCCTCCCACTCAATTCACATGCTTGCGCAAAGTTCTTGCCCATTTTTCGCTAAGTTGTTGCTACACTTTTGAAGTTCAAAAATCTAGTCATCCCTAACTGATTCGTAGATCTCTTCAAAAATTTCGTCATTCAAAAATATTTTTTAAATTATGATGAGTATTAGCTAAACAAGTTAACAATGATGATCATTAGATGGGTTACAGGTTTCATTCCAGATTTTAAACTAATTGACAAAAAAAAATGGCGAAATTAACGTGACTCTTAACTTATTGTTAAACATGGTCTTTGTCCCACTCCTCGCATTATTCCCTCTCTCATACTTTCCACTCACTACTCATTTTTCAAAACATCATTCCATACCATACCAAGTTTTCAAAAAATAAATATATTATTGTATATTTATGTTATCATGTTTACTTAGTTTTCAAAAAATAAATATATTATTATATCTTTATGTTATTACAATAAATATATTATTGTATATTTATGTTATCATGTTTACTTAGTTTTCAAAAAATAAATATATTATTGTATCTTTATGTTATTACGTTTACTTCTCATTAAAGCCATGTCACATCATACCGAACCTATCTCACTTTTCCAAGATTTTTCTTATGTCTCTCTTCAAATTAATGATGACATAAGGATTATACCACACTTTCTTGGGATTATCATCTTAGCATTATCCCATGCCATATCATAAGCAAAAGATAGTATATGCATTAGTCTAAACTTTCTACATTTTGGTTGTTTTTCGACGGGTTTTTTAGCATTTATGCATTCAGAAATGCAATTTAAACAACAAAAAATAGCGATTTTGTCCAAATTTATATCCTCGGATTCCGACCAAAAAATCCAAAAGATAAAACGTTTAACCAACTCATATAGTATATTGCTATCAAATAATGGATTAAAATATATGATGCTGGGTGAAGCATAAAGTCATTTGTATGTGATTTACACTACATCGCAAATTCATCAAGTAGTCCTGATGTATATTTGTTCATATGATGTGTTCAAAACAAAGTTTTCAAGATACCATACATCGTCGAAAGGTATGGAAGAAAGCGCATGCAACACTTAATTATTTAAAATAAAAAGGTCATGCCCCATCTAGGCACCAGAGGGCCTCCATATTATTGATAGTCAAAAACATTATGAATGTGGGAGACATCATGGAAGAATGTGTCGATGATTATTTGTACGTTCTAAAACTATTCTCTTTAAATATTGCCAACCAGGTTCTCTTACCACTGATTGCCTTGTTGAAGACTTGGATGAAATCAACGAAATGATTGGAGTACACTGCATTCTCACCGTGAATCCTGTTCACTAAGAATGAAACATAAAATTACGAGTTAAAACCTACTTTCAGATACAAAACAGATACAGAAGGATCTGGTATTATTCACCAGCTCTATATGGATCTGGTATTATAAAGTAGTGAACTGGATTTAAAGGAAAAGAAAGCAAACTGTGATAAATTTTATATCAATTGCCAACCAGGCTCTTTTGGGAGATATCAACCTTCATTATTGTGAAACTTCAAAACAGTTACCAAGAATATTTTGAAAACATATGGGCTACGTCATCTCTGTATCGTTCATTAGAGGAATTGGTCCCTATACCAGCAAATTTGCACAAGACAAAACTCAGTAAAGTGGAAGCTGATGTATCCAAAATAGATGCCGACATTATTGAGAATATGAAGGCTGCAATGTCTTTAGAAGCAGAAAGTCAAGGAGTGAATATTTTAATGGAAGATTGTACGTGCTATTGTTGGGATCTCGCACAGCATGAATATTTGATTGATAGTTTTTCATCGGATAGATAGTGGTGAAATCACCACTTTTTCTTAGTTAAATTGTATTTTTGAATGCATAAATGAATTCAGCATCATGAAAAACTTTATAGACAGTCAAATTATTCAGAATAAATCACTCAAATCTGGAGTTTCAACCATTTTTAATCAGATTTAAGACAAAATTTATCAGAAAATGACCAAAAAATCAAACATTTAAACTACACTGTATTATTATTAAAGATAAAGAAAAAATCTATAAAGTAACTAATCAACTATGCCTTCAAATGCAAACAAAAAAAACTATGTCTTCAAAATGCAAACAAAAAAAAAGACACTTCGATAAAAATTATTCTTATTAAATGATAAATTATTCTTATTAAATGATTTGAACTTATGATTTCTTAAGAGGAAACACATGTTCTTAACCATTAGGCCCACTGAAGTTGTATATCATTGGTATTTAATCTTTGATATTTAAAAAAAATAAAATCATTTTAACTTTTATTTCCTTAACTATTTATTGATAACATATTTTAAAAGGAAAAAAATGTTACAAAAGGTTCATTTAATTATGTTAAATAATCTTTAGTGTTACAAAAGATTATTTAATCTTTAGTGTTAAGTAATCTTTAGGGTTTTGTAAATACTCAAGTATTTAATTTAGTTTATTTAATTTTTCTTTTTAAGTTTTGTATTTTATTTAATTTATATTTCACTTACATGGAAGCACAAAGCATTAAAACATATAAAAAATAAATATGGTAAAAGTATAAATAAGATATTCATGCTTTATATTTTTAAGTTTTGGAGTCTAATGTGTTTTTCTTGTAGGGCTTAATGTAGAAATTTTGTTGATTGTGTTATCATTAGATTTACCATAGCAATTTGAACTTTTTTTTCATGCTTGTTTCACCATAGGTGATGTTGTACCATCGCCACCCAACATTAGGTACCTACTTGTGCCACTCCCGAGGATAACATATACATCCTAGGAAACCTTTCTACATAAGGGGAGAAAATCCAGCAACCTTCTTATAGAGAATATCCTTTCCAAGACAAAAATAACCAAGAACAAGCTCTATCCACTAGAGAAAACCAACAAGAAAGAATCCAGCAACAAGATCCAGCACACCCTAGCCAGAGCGCTGGGGTGTTTATCCTCCACTAGCGTACCACCAACAATATTGCAGCAAACCTAGTTAGAGCACTAGGGTAGTTGGCCTTCACCAACGTATCACCAAGAGATTAGATAAACCCCAACCAGACTTGTGTCATCCTTCCTATTGCAGTTACAACTGCAATTGCAACTCTCTCCACCAAACTTGCGCTATAAGAGTGAGAGAGTGTGTCAAATGAGGAAGGTTTCACCCTTATTTATACTAATCTGACCAGTGACTTTTCTAACAGGGTCGACCTGACTTTCTGGAAAAATATAATTTATGTTTATCTTTTTCTTCTGGAGCAGACTTTACTTCTGGAGCATTATAATTCTTCTTTATTATTTTTTGTGAGGCCGATTGGGATCTTCTTGAGTTCTTCGCATATTTATCTATAAAAAAGGTTATCTTAGAGGTGAATACCTCCCGTGGCTACCAAAAACATCAACACTCCCTCTTAACCAGGGAGGTATTATCCATGATGTTTTTCCTCTGGTCCTCATAGCATTGCAGGCTATGTCATGGTCCTCTAACCATGCCATGGTCATGTAGACCATGCAACTAGTAGCATCATCACGTTACACATGGCTACACCCAATGTGGACCTTTTATAGAGCCTCATCACCACTAGAATAAACTAGGACCTACATGCCCATAGTTTCCAATACATTATGAAGACTGGCCATAGTTACAATTTCAACACTGCCTCTTAACTAGGGAGGTATTCATAACAACCAGTTAATCATAGTACCTTCTTTTTCCAATACATTATGAAGATCGACCATAGTTACAATTTAAACACTCCCTCTTAACTAGGGAGGTATCCATAACAACCAGTTAATATGTACTCAAGTTGACAAATCTATCTAGTGAAAGATTACATCAAAATATCATTGTCTGCATAACCTCCAGCAACTTGTCATAACACATGACATATAATCATCATATGAATCATCTCATGGAGTAACCCTCCATCTCACATAGCCATACTCAAGGTGAGTAACCAGGCATGATGTTAAATAAGTTAAGTGTTAAACCCTACGTAATGTGTAGTTGTCACACACTCAACAGAGTGACTAGTGACCATCAAGACCATTCTTCTAACCATATGAATCATATATTAACTCTCTGTCATATGGATCACGGAAGAATAATCGTCCTTAGATATGATGAAAGCCACGTCATGGGTTGTTGAGACCATTTTTCTAACCATATGAATCATAGAGTAACCCTCTATCATATGGATCACAGAGTAACACTCCATAGAAGAAAACACATCTCCACAAATGCTGAAATCCACACCATGGGATACAAGGAACATTCTTCCTAATCTGGTCACTATCCATGACACAGGAAGAATGATTGTCTTGGACCATTTTCCCTAATCTGGTCACTATCTGTGACACAGGGACAATACTGTCCTGGACCATTTTCCCTAATCTGGTCACTATATGTGACACAGGGAAAATTATTGTCCTATACCAATCTCCCTAATATGGTCACTACTTGTGACACGGGAAGACAGACCATTCTTTCTAACTGGGCAATGACCCGGGAAAATGATTGTCCTAGACCATTTTCATGTAGAAAATGACTTTCCATTGTACATCAACAATCTGTCAAACCTGGACCATTCTCCACTACGAGAATGTCCACCAGCAATCTGCACATCCTAGACTAACTGTCTACTAGCGCACTGACTATGCTTGATGCCAATCATCAGCACTCCCTCTCGCCCAAGGGAGCAATCTCCACGAGCCCTAACTTGTCCCAGAAGTGTACAAACTTCATCCTGGACAGAGGCTTCGTAAAAATGTTAGTTGTCTTCTCAGTGGTGGGATGTACTCGAGATTCACTTCTCCCTTCTTGACTCTGTCACAGAGATAGTATTATTTGATCTCAATGTGCTTTGACCTATCATGGAACATCAGGTTCTCTGAAATACTCACTCAACTTTGATTATCACAATATATCACGATCGAATTCATCATGTGATCAAATAGTCCAGAAACCAGCTTATAGAACCACACTGCTTCCATACAAGCCTCACAAGTTGCAATATACTATGCCTCTACAGTGTTGAGTGCAACAAAATTCTGCTTCCTGCTAGTCCAAGATATCATAGCAGAGCCCAAACTGAAGTATACACCTGAATAACAGCTAGAGACATATCAAAACAATCAAACCTAGAGTGTGCATTGTTTCTCTAGATGTGTTGGATCTAAGATCCCTCTGGATCTACGATTTATGCTTGGAAAATAGATCCCTTCTCTTGCAATGATCCAGGTGGATATTGGTGGCCATCCACTTTTTCCGACTGGCTCAAAACAGTTTTTTGGCAATTTTGGCAATTTACTATTTTTAGTTGTTTTTAACTTCCGGGGCCATTTTGAGGGCCTAAATGAAGGTTTTTCGGGATCGAGCTTCTCAATGACAGATAAAGGCATGATTGAGCCCCCAAAATTAATCTCCTCGATGATACCTTTCTAATGGGCTATCATACGCATAAAATGGAGATCGTATGCAAAAGTTATGACCCCGGGAAGTTGATGTACTAACTTACCCAAACGGGGCCCACATGACTTTTGGCGCTTCATCTCCTAGGGTTAGGTTTTTGGATGTATAGGGTTTTTGGAATTCCTGTTTATTGTAAAAATGCCTTCAGAGCCTCATTTTAATCATCTTCTGGTGAATGAGCACAGCCGTCACATCTCTTCTCAAAGATAAGTCGCCACCATTCCAGCAAGCTTATTTCCGCTGCATTTTACATTTTCAGTTTATTTCCTTATTGAATAGAAAACCAGTTTTACTGTATCTCTGTTATTTTGTGTTAAGTACCTATTAATAATATGTATTCATTTTGTTCCGCTCATAAAATCCAGATCAATTGATCCAGGTGGATATCAGTGGCCACCCACCTTTTCCAACTAGCTCAAAACAGTTTTCTGGCAATTTTGGCAATTTACTATTTTTAGCAGTTTTTAACTTCTAGGGCCATTTTGAGGGCCTATATGAAGGTTTTTAGGGATCGATCTTCTCAATGATAGTCGAAGGAATAATCGATCCCCCAAAATGAATCTCCTCGACGATACCTTTCCAACAAGCTATCATCCAAAAACCTAACCCTAAGAGATGAAGCGCCAAAAGTCATGTGGGCCCCGTTTGGGTAAGTTAGTACATTAGAGTATTTTCTGGACATCTCATCACTTGGTTTTGCTTATCGATATGATGTTAAAATCTAGCAGAAATTTAAGCACCAGAACAAACGGGATTTTGGGTCTACAAATCTGCAACAACCAAAGTATGACAAAGACGGACCTAACAAATAGTCTCCCGAAAACCAGTCCAAGCCACAGGAAAAGAAGGGTCACAAGAAGACAAAGAAGGAAACCAGAAAATGGTGTGATTTCCACACAAGCCCCTGGAACAACACTAATGAATGTCGCTCAAAATAGTCATTAGTGGCCGAGATCAAAGACAAGGAGCCGAACCCTGATTCAGAATCTGATTTTGAAAATACTAGTAAAGGACAGATCATTGACATGGACCCCACTACTATTGTCGCGACCGTAACAATTCAACTAGAAGAACCAACAGATCCTGAAGAGGGGGAGCACCTTTTTCATTCACAGATGTGGGTGAAGGGGACCCCGTTGCATTTTATTGTTGATAGCAGAAGACGAAAGAACCTCATCTCAGTAGAGGTCGTCAAACAGTTGGGATTGTTGACAACACCACACCCGAAGCCATACAACATCAGGNAACAGATAATGAAGAGGGGGAGCACCTTTTTCATCCACAAATGTGGGTGAAAGGGACCCTGCTGCATTTATTGTTGATAGCAGAAGCCAGAAGAACCTCATCTTAGCAGAGGTGGTCAAACAATTGGTATTGTCGACAAAACCACACCCGTAGCCATACAACATCAGGTGGCTTCACCAAGGACAAGATCTTCCTATCAGTGAGCAATGTCGATTGTCATACGGCATCCATCCCTTCAAGGATGAGGTATTATGTGATGTTTCCCCACTGGATGTTTGTGATGTTCTCTTGGGCCAGCCATATATGTGGAAGTGCCATGCTATTTATGAGTCTTGACCCCGTAGTGTCATTTTTTCTCTGGGGGTTCATCTCTACAAAATACCAGAGGTAGTTTCGACCGTTGTTCCACCTAAAAAGTGTCGCAAGGTAGTATCTCATACTACAAAATTTAGCTTCTTCACAATCTATTCAAAAGGAGAATAGAAGGACACTGCAACCACTATAGCCTCACCCCAAGCACCTTCTATCCAACAGAAGCAGGTCGACAAGGCTGTAGAAAAGCGCAAATATTCCTTCTGCATATCTTCCTCTCATGTAGCTCGACTTGTTGAACAGCCTCAGCCTCAATAGGTTTGTGACAGACTTCCACAAACTGAGCAGCGCGACGTCTCCAGCAAGGCAAGCAGCTCACCAAGATGCAAATTCAGCAAATGTTTTTCCCTCTCCCCCAGGAACTCAACGCAATGGATAGAATTGCTTACTAAGGAGGGAGGATTGATCCAGGTGGATATCAGTGGCCAGCCACTTTTTTTGACTGGCTCAAAACAGTTTTCTGGCAATTTTGGCAATTTTGGCACTTTACTATTTTTAGTTGTTTTTAACTTCCGGGGCCATTTTGAGGGCCTAAATGAAGGTTTTTCAGGATCAAGATTCTCAATCATAGTTGAAGGCATGATTGAGCCCCCAAAATGAATATCCTCGATGATACCTTTCCAATGGGCTATCATACGCCTAAAATGGAGATCGTATGCAAAAGTTACGACCCCGAGAAGTTGATGTACTAACTTACCCAAACGAGGCCCACATGACTTTTGGCGCTTCATCTCCTAGGGTTAGGTTTTTGGATGCCTAGGGTTTTGGGCATTCATGTTTATTGTAAAATTCCCTTCAGAGCCTCATTGTAATCATCTTCTTGCGAATGCGAATAGCCATCACATCTCTTCTTAGAGATAAGATGCCACCATTCTAGTGAGTCTTTCACTCTGTATTTTTACAGTCTATGTACATTTATTTCATTAATAGAAATTGTGTATTACTATATATCTGTGTTTATGGTTGCATCTTTGATACATTTATGTTATATTATTGAATATCTGTGATATCTCTCTGCATTTCTTTATTATATCTCCGCTTTCATTTCGTGCCGAAAATAATCTGGATCATGCAAACACCCTCGAGATATTGATAGAGTTTAAACATATATAAGTACATACCTCTAGTAATAGCGGCAAGTGGTGGCAAGAAGTGGCACCATCAGTAGCGGCAAGCAACGACCAACCCTAAAACTTCAAAGTGCTCCAACTTGCAGTCTGAAGGTAGATGATGATGTGTTAGGGTAGGGTGCACCTGTTCATGAAATAATTAGGCCAAATGACCTAGGGAAAGCTGCTCAATGAGTTTGAAAAAACAAACTATGCAGCAGCAAGGTATTGTAGCGGCAAGGTAAATCTCACGATCTTCCTTCTAGTGATTAGATTGTTCTGAAGGAAACCAAGCTATGATACCATGTTGAAATTTTGTTGATTACATTATCATTGGATTTACCATAGCAATTTGAACTTATTTTGCATGTTGGTTTCACCATAGGCGATATTATACCATCGCCACCCAACCATAAGCACCTTCTCGTGCCATCCCCAAGCATAACATATACATCCTGGGAAACCCTTCTACATAAGGGGAGAAAACCCAACAACCTTCTTATAGAGAATATCCTTTCTAAGACAAAAATAACCAAGAACAAGCTCTATCCACTAGAGCAAACCAACAAGAAAGAATCCATCTACAAGATGCAGTACACCCTAGCCAGAGCGCTAGGGTGTCTAGCCTCCACTAGCATACCACCAACAATACTGCAGCAAACCCTAGCTAGAGCGCTAGGGTAGATGGCCTTCACCAACGTATCACCAAGATATAAGATAAACCCCAACCAGACTTGCGTCATCCGTCCTATTGCAGTTGCAGTTGCAGTTGCATATCTCTCAACCAAACTTGCGCTATAAGAGTGAGAGAGTGTCTCAAATGAGGAAGGCAACACCCTTATTTATACTAATCTGTCGAGTGACTTTTCTGGCAAGGCTGACCTGACTTTCTGGAAAAATATAATTTTTGTTTATCTTTTTCTTCTGGAGCCGAATTTACTTCTGGAGCATTACAATTCTTCTTTATTATTTTATGTGAGGCTGACTAGGATCCTCTTGAGTTTTCGGCATATTTATCTATAAGAAAGGTTATCTCGGAGGTGAATACCTCCCACAAAAACATCAACACTTAAAACCTAGGGTAACATTCCCGCCTCTTCCAGTCTAGTGTCACTAGAGTTTGAGATGTTGGTGTTGAAAATTTCTAGCTTCGACATCAACACACTTCAGCTAACCCTAAGGGCTATATTTTAATTGATTTACAATCATCCATTGATTTTTTCCAAGAAGTGCTAACATATAAAGAAGAGTCATCCAAACATTTGATTGACATTAGATTACAAATGGGTTGTGAGTATATGTTGGAGTATCAAAGGTTAATTCATTACTTTATAAGTAGTTGTGTCGTTTTACTTACCTTATTTTATAGTTAATGGAACAACAAGAAACCTTTAATTATATCTATGCTTTGTCATGGCGTATAAAACTGGTAAGAAACAAAGTATGGAGTGGAGCCAACAAAAGATATCTTGAGAGATGGCACTTCCACGTAATAAGTAAAATGACAATTGCCAACCACTAATCCTATGTCCTCTCCAAGTCTCCTTTCAGATCTTATTCCACTAGAATACGATCTATATATCTCCCCTCCATCCTTAAGAAACTATCATTTGCTTCAACGTATGTTCCTAAAGTATTCCCAATGGCTTTGGACACATACATTGACCAAATTTTAACAACAAATCTAGTAACTTAACCCATGCTTCTTGTGTAGTGTATTTGCTTATTCAAGGGTCAAATCATGTGGTCCAATGCTTTGAGTTTAGTGGTGTAGACCCCCAAAGTCATGGCAAGTCCAAAATTACTGAAGCATCTTTCTTTGACCTAAATATGAAAGCTAACTAGCCCGTAGTCAGAAGGTGAAACTCGTGAGTATAGCCTAGAAGGGTTTTCCATTCTTTGTCTACCCATTCTCCCAATTCCTTTCTAGAAGGTTATCGCCTATAGAATCTTCTTATAAGTGATTTCTTTTCCATAATTGTCACTTGGTTCAATTGCATATCTCCCCCCAAAACCAAGTAAATTCTTGGTTTCTTCAACTTGATGCATTTGCAAAAATTATTTCCTGTATTTTCCCTCGGGGAAAAACACTTATTCTTTACAATACCCTCTGCAGTTTTGTGCAGGTTCCCAACATGGTTAATGCCTAACCCTTCCATTCCTGCCAAATCCTCTTTTTGGGCAAGGTCTTCACCAATATTTCCTTTCCAATCCCTATTGTCTTGGAATATAGAGTTGAGGAACAACAAAAAAACTCGATGTAATAAACCCCCCTTCTAAAACTACTTTAGTCCTTCTTTTCGAGGATACCGATTTGATTTCCTAGCCTTAGAATGTGATTTTGAGACAATAGCATCTATAGGCTTCTAATGCTCCATTCCAAGGGACTCCTTAACTACATACATGATGGGATTAACACCACTATCAATTCCATTATTAATGATTGTCCTTCCCTCGACAATCCATGTGGGTTTTGGTTAATAATTTNCCCTTACCATCATAGAATTCCCCCATAAATATATCATCCCTTGGCCCAATTATGAAAATGGAGCATCCCACCTAGGAAGTAGTTATTCTAAATAATCGACAATATCCTCCTCCATATTCTAAAACCCTCTCAAATCACCATAACATGTCTTGTATTCTTATTAATAGTTAATATTTGTTTCCCAAGGAAAACCTTGTAAGAAAATCTAAGGGATGTTCCCACATTCATGAATGTCATCCCAAGTAAATCTGTCAACATATTCTATTATGCCTAACCGAGGGGGACTCTAATAGAATACCTATTGGCACAAAACTAGCCAAATGTCCAACAACATTGGCAACAAGATATTGGTGGCCACCCACCTATTCCAACTGGATCCTTTTGCCATTTTTTTGTTCAGCACGTTCTTATGTACTTATTTGTTCAGCACGTTCTTCTGGAGCCCTACACATCTTCGAGGTGGATACGGGTGGCCTCCACGTTCTTTGTATGTTTTCATGTTAGCACCTCTTGTTGTACTTCCAGGGTTGTTTTGGGGCCCTAAAAAGTGTTATTTTGGCTCACCATAGTCAAACTGTAGACGGAGTCAGAGTTTGACGGTGTAATGCGTATTTCTCAAAAATAC
The DNA here is from genome assembly GCA_010110895.2 of Picea sitchensis. NCBI lineage: Eukaryota > Viridiplantae > Streptophyta > Pinopsida > Pinales > Pinaceae > Picea > Picea sitchensis. The sequence goes on from SNQJ01S0119967.1 coordinate 14,591, forward strand.
CTTTCCAATGGGCTATCACACACCTAAAACGGGGATCGTATGCAAAAGTTACGACATCGGGAAGTTAATGTACTTTACCCAAACGGGGCCCACGTGACTTTTGGCGTTTCATCTCCTAGGGTTAGGTTTTTGGATGTCTAGGATTTTGGCATTCTTGTTTAACATAAAAAGGTCTTTAGAGCCTCATTGTAATCACCTTCTTGTGAATGAGCATAGTCGTCACATCTCTCCTCAAAGATAAAGTTGCCACCATTCTAGCAATTCTTGCACTCAGTATTTTTACTGTCTCTTTACAATTATTTCATTAATAGAAATCAAGTATTGTTATATTTATCTTCTTCTGGCAATTTTCATGAGTATTTCATTGTAATATCTCTGCTTTCATTCCATTCTGAAAATAATCTGGATCAGTGGTATCAGAGTAGACTACTCTTGATCGTTTTCAGCGCATGTCCCCGATGAGGTCCGAGTATAGCCAGTTGGGTCTCGAGCTTATCTCTCTTGAGGACAATCACTCTCGCATGCCCAAGAAACCCTCGATGGTGGCAGAAAAGAAAAACGGTGGATCAGAATATTCTATTAACATGTTGCTTGAGCAAGCTCTCATGCGACATAGGGACGAAATGATGGAGAATTTTGCACACATCCTTCAACACCTACCGATAGCAACATGCGCATCTTCATCAAGCGACCATTTTGGAGGAACCTCTCCCTTCAAGGTACAAGTTAATTTTGATATTCCCATATTTGAAGGTTAGATAGATGTGGATGCCCTAGAAAAATGGTTAAATCTATTAGAAGGTTATTTCTCTGTTCAAAAAAATTTCGATACAGAAAAGACCACCTTCACACTCCTCAAGGCTCTCCCCCATGTCAAACATTGGTGGGAAACTTACTGGGAGAAATGTTCCACAAAGGAATCTGGAATATATGGGGCCAAGCCCACTTGGGATTTTTTTGTGGATGCAGTCAAAGAACAATACTATCTTGTTGATAACTATGAAGACCAGTACATGAGATGGACCACACTGTCGCAAGAGAAGAGCCAAATGGTGTCGAAGTTCACAAATACTCTCCATACCTTGCACACCAAGATGGGTATCAAAGACTCAGAGCGGCATCTGGTTCTAAAATACTATGGGGCTCTGCATAGGTACATCCAAACCGAAATGGATTTCATAAACATCTCATCATTGGGAGTTGCCTATCAATATGATGTCGAAATCGAGCAAAAATTTAGGCACTAGAACAAATGGGAATTTGGGTCTACAAATCTGCAACAACCAAAGCATGGTAAAGACAACCCTAACCAACATCATCTAGACAACCAATCCAAGACACAGGACAAAAAGGATAAAGTAAAGACAAAGAATGACACTGGGAAGTGGTGTGACTTCCACAAAATCCCCTGGCACAACACCGATGAAGGTCACTCGAAACAGTCATTGGAGTTTGAGGTCAAGGACACGGAGTCAAACCCTGATTTGGAATCCAATCCATAAAATATTGAAAACAGACATATCATCGACGCAGACCCCACTTCCACTATCGGGACCACAACAAATCAACTAGAAGAATCAGTAGATCCTAAAGAGGGGGAGCGCCTCTTCCATTCACAAATGTGGGTGAAGGGGACCCCGTTGCATTCCATTGTTGATAACGGAAGCCAAAAGAACAGCATCTTAGCTAAGGCCATCAAATAGTTGGGATTTTTGACAACACCACACCCGCAACAATACAACATCGGGTGGCTTGACCAAGGACGAGATCTTCGTGTCAGCCAAGAATGTCTCTTGTCCTATGACATCCAACCCTTCAAGGATGAAGTAGTGTATTGTGTTGCCCCTATTGATGTTTGTGATGAGGTTTTGGACCAACCATATATGTGGAGATGTCATGTTGTCTATGATTCTAGACCCCGTAGTTTCATTATTAATCTAGGAGGTCAGCTCTATCGGAGATCAGAGGTAGTTCGGACTACTGCTCCACCAAAACAGTGTCGCAAGGTAATATCTCATACTACAAAATTCATCCTCTTCACGATCTTCTCAAAGGATGCACATAATATCGCTACAAGCTTTGCAGCCTCAACACCTTCTATCCAGCAAAAATAGATTGTTAAAGAGAAAGAAGATAGTGTTTCTTCACCTACGATGGTGCCTACACAATGCCCCGTCAAACCCAGAAACAACAGTTTGGTGGAGCATATTCAACCCCACTAGCAACTGGTTTGTGACAGTCTTCCACAGACCAAGCAGCACAACTTCTCCAACAAAGCACGTAGCTCACCAAGATTCAGATTCAGAACATGCTTTCCCCTCTTCCCCGGGCACTCAACGCAATGGAGACCATTGCTTCTTAGGGGGGAGGATTGATCGAGGTGGATATTGGTGGCCACCCACTTGTTCCAACTGGCTCCTTTTGCCATTTTTTTGGTCAACACATTCTTTTGTACTTCTTTGTAATTGTGTGTTCTACACTTTCAGGGCTATCTGGATATTGGTGGCCTCCCACCTAATCCAATTGGTTTATTTTGTATGTTTTCATGTCAGCACATCTTGTTGTACTTCCAAGGTCGTTTTGGGGCCCTAAACAGTGTTATTTTAGTTCGTCGTAGTCAAACTGTAGACAGAGTTAGATTTTGATGGCATAATGCATATTTCTCGAAAATACCTTTCCAATGGGCTATCACGCACCTAAAATGGAGATCGTATGCAAAAGTTACGACCCCAGGAAGTTAATGTAATAAGTTACCCAAACAGGGCTCACGTGACTTATGGTGTTTCATCTCTTAGGGTTAGGTTTTAGGATGTCTAGGGTTTTGGCATTCTTGTTTAACACAAAAAGGCCTTTGGATCCTCATTGTAATCACCTTCTTGTGAATGAGCGTAGTCATCACATCTCTTCTCAGAGATAAAGCTGCCACCATTCTAGCGAGTCTTGCACTCTATATTTTTATAGTCTCTTTACAATTTTCATTAATAGAAATCAAGTATTGTTGTATTTCTATGTTTCTGGCAATTTTCATGAGTATTTCATTGTAATATCTTTGCTTTCATTTCGTTTCGAAAAAATTCTAGATCATTATAGCCCTGATCTACAAGGTGCTAACATAAGAATCCACCTAACTGTCTCTGATAATCCAGGCAACCAGAAGCTACACAAACTCGGTCAAATCCTCAAAAGACCACTCCTCCAAGAAACCAAACCTAAGCATCCCAAGAGTAAACTCTGGAAAGAGAAAATTTGCCATCTCATTTGTATCAGTTTTCAAACATTGTATTCCCTCCAATCATAATTGTTTGACCACCATTCTTAGACTACGCTCTCCTCTCCTAGAGCCCCAAGCTAAAATCCCTAAAAGCATTGAACTCACTATCCTGGATCATGTCTTGCCAAGGCATCTCAATGACATTGAAACCTACCAATCCATGGATAGACTAGATCATGGGTCTTGTGAGGGAAAATCTACCTCACATTATAGAACAAGGCTCAACAACTCCTCTCACAACATCCCCACAATGATGCAGATCAATCATTGTCACAACCTTGTCGATCACCCTTGTCATCTAAAGAAGTCTATCACTCCTATGAATGTCAGGGTCCCACCACCAAATTGGAAGTCCATCACTCCCAATACCTACTGAAATCTTCATGAATCGATCCAACAAAGTCTAGATCTCCTCTTGTGCACTCTGCGCACTAATCATATGGTCCAAATGAAAGACCTTTGGCCTGGACACAATGCCACTTGTCTCATCCAAATGACTCACGTGAAACTTCCATGTCCTGATTTATAAAATGAGGACATCAAATAATAGCAATAGATGCCTCTACCACTGCCTGCAATACTGGAAAGTGACTAGTGTGTTGGTCAACCCCAAGGGCATGACCAAGAAATCATAAAGAAGTCTGGAAGCATACCTATGACTATCCTGCTCCCTAGCCCTCATCTGATGATATCCCAGATGAAGCTCAGTCATCGAGGTATATGCAACTCCCTGAGGCTCACCCATCCCCTCCCCAATCATGGGTAATATCAACTCAATGGTCTGCTCAAGGGCTCTATCAGAAGGTATCCCTAGAATAAACACCCCAAAACTCCATTGTACACTACCATGTGCCAATTAATACCTCTGCATATTGTTGCCTATCACTCAATTATCTCATACCATCATGTATCATTTAGGTGCTAATGTATCAACCACTCTACCTGAACATGTATCCTAAAGTGTTCCCATACATGTCATGTACCTATCCACCTAATCCAGGTATGTATATGTTTCCTTGTGAGTAGGTTCACAAGGAATGGGCTCAAATATCTCCTTCACATACAAGCCTTGAGCCTTTAGTGGGATCTCCAAAAGAAATGGCTCGTGATCCTCATAATGCAAATCAAGAGCATGGTAAAAACCCTCTGCATCATACCTCTCCTCAAGCACTTGCAACTCTGAATGCTCCTCATGCAAGAAAGTCTCAAGAGGCTCCTCCCTTAAATCATGAGTTCCACTCATGCCCTCATGTGTCATGGCTACCAAATATGATGTAGTCTTTGTTGTTTTCAATCATGAAGAGCGTGTCAAACTCAACTGGTAACAAAGCTCCTCAACCTCCCTTTCCTTCTCTTCAGCGAACTTAAGAGCAAGGTCTTTATCCATGAACAGTTGCAAGTAATCATATTTAATCTAATCTAATGCTTATTTGATGATGCGTAATTAGGTACTAGTGACTCCACCTACAACTCCCTTTTGTCTCTACTCCATCTAAGTTTTCCACATAATATCTTCAATGAATCTATGAGCGCCATCTTCCCTTGTCAACACCTACACAAATTGCTCCTTGATGACCAATAATTGGTTCTCTGAATCACGCAATGTTATTCCATCAACATGGCATGGGTTGTCACATAAGGGACCAATTAACTCACTAGATGATATCATGAAGTGATGGGACTCATGTGGACTAGCATCCTCATACAGGATTTCACCTACCAATCCATCCCCTTCGTTGTCATATTCCACGCATAGCTATGGTATAATCATGCTTGAATCATCATACATGTCATAAATAGGATAAGGTACCAAATCATGTGTAGGTGCTATCACTCTTGAACCACCCTCATCATAAGCAACATTCACATGGAATGATGTTGGATCCTCAACATTAGCTGATTTGAACATTTCCTCATAGTTTTAAAAAGTAGGACAAGATGTTGCATCCTCATCTTTTGTTGATTTGAAAACTTCATCATGTGTATACCCATCCAACACAATAGTGTCACCAGCCTCATCAGTTAGCTCCGATGGTGTATCATAGGTTGTTGTTTGGTCTCCCTCTATGCACACAACTTCAGCATGGCTAGATGCATGCTCCTCCACATGTCCTTCATGCTCAACTCTCTTCAATTTATGCCATGTGTCTTTAAAGGAATCCTCGTCCAAATCCTTGGGCCAACTTCTATAATTGAGGGTGTAATAGCCTTTAAAGGGAAAAGCTACACAGATCTGCTCACCCAATGTTAGATACTCCAAGTAGTAATGGCTAGATCTACCTAGTGTTAGCTCCCTCGTGGCTTGAATGTAATGTGAAATTGCAACCATGAGCTTCCCCTTTGTCTCAATCTTTAAAATCCCACCCAGTGCAATACTCCTTTTAGCTACTTCGATAGGTTTATGTGGAATTTTTGACTCAAAGATTTTGTCAAACACTTAGTCTTCACTCTTCAAAACTCCATTACCCACTCTCTATTGTTGTTTTTATACATAAGAGTTGTTGATTGATTTGATTTATGTAGTTTCAAGAAATATTTGAGGGTTTCATGTCACATTTCAAATTCATTTTATGTATGAAAAATATAACATCAAAGTACCAATAAAAATAACAAGCAATGCCACTAAACAACAAGAAATACCACACAGAACCTTACACTACTTAGATTTGTTACAATACTAGCAAACAACTGTGTTTCAGATGAGCTCCCACAAGAGAAAATACCCACAAAAATCAGCATATATATTCTACGAGAGGGAGGTGGTTCTGTTGGGAGGAAAATCGGCCCAAACGGTTAGAAGACTTGGCCTCTTCTCGAGAGATGGTTGCCCGTAATAAATATTTGGCCCTCTACCTAAATGTGGACTCTTTGACCCTCTTCACTTAAGTTTGTTATGTTTTAAGTCTGAATTTTCAATACTAATCAGTTTTCTTATATGTAGATCGTTGCCTTAAGCTTCAAGGACATTGCTCCTTTTAAAAATCCAACTTGATTTTCTCTTTGTCTTTATTCTGTGCTTAATTATCCAATGCATGATGTAACATTTCATATTGAATAGTTAAAGACTATAACTCTAATATAAATCCTAACAAGGCTTGAAAACTTAATAAAATTTATGAGAATATATGGAGTTATCTTTAATCATAAAGATCAAAGTATTTCTTTTATTTTATAAATTTCATTTTCATTAACTTTTTCTTTAACATAATATTTAAAAATACAAAAACACCAAACAATGTAAATACCTTTCTTTTGTTTTAAGACTTTTTATGTACTTTTCTTTATTTGTTTTATCAGTTTAATCTTTGGTATTTTAATTTTGTTTATTTTGTTTTATTAGTTTAATCTTTGGTATTTAAAAAAAAATCATTTTAACTTTTACTTCTTTAACTATTTATTGATAACATATTTTACCAAGGAAAAAAAGATTAGAAAAGGTTCATTTCATTATGTTAAATAATCTTTAGGGTTTTGTAAATACTTAACTATTTAATTTAGTTTATTTAATTTTTCTTTTTAAGTTTTGTACTTATTTAATTTATATTTCACTCACATAGAAACACAAAGCATTAAAACATATAAAAAATAAATATGGTAAAAGTATAAATAAGATATATATGCTTTAGATTTTTAAGCCTTAGAGTCTAATGTGTTTTTTTAGGGCTTAATGTAGAAATTTTGTTGAATGTGTTATCATTAGATTTAACATAGCAATTTGAACTTCTTTTGCATGCTCATTTCATCATAGGCGATGTTGCACCATCGCCACCCAACCATAGGAACCTACTTGTGCCACTCCCGAGCATAACATATACATCCTGGGAAACATTTCTACATAAGGGGAGAAAACCCAACAACCTTCTTATAGAGAATATCCTTTTCAAGAAAAAAATAACCAAGAACAAGCTCTATCCACTAGAGCAAACCAACAATAAAGAATCCAACAACAAGATGCAACACACCCTAGCCAGAGCGCTAGGGTGTCTATCGTCCACTAGCGTACCACCAACAATACTGCAGCAAACCCTAGTTAGAGAACTAGGGTAGATGGCCTTCACCAACGTATCACCAAGAGATAAGATAAACCCCAACCAAACTTGTGCCATCCTTCATATTCAAGTTACAGCTCTCTCCACCAAACTTGCGCTATAAGAGTGAGAGAGTGTATCAAATGAGGAAGGTTTCACCCTTATTTATACTAATTTGTCCAGTGACTTTTCTGGCAGGGTTGACCTGACTTTCTGGAAAATTATAATTTATGTTTATCTTTTGCTTCTAGAGACAACTTTACTTTTGGAGCATTATAATTCTTCTTTATTATTTTATGTGAGGTCGATTGGGATCTTCTTGAGTTCTTCGAATCTTTATCTATAAAAAAGGTTATCTCAGGGGTGAATACCTCCCGCAACTACCAGAAACATCAACACTCCCTCTTAGACAGGGAGGTATTCTCCATGATGTTTTTCCTCTAGTACTCATAGCCTCGCAAGCTATGCCATGCTCCTCTGACCATGCCATGGTCACGCAGACCATGCTACTGGTAGCATCATCACGTCGCACATGGCTACACCCAATGTAGACCTTTTCTAGGGCCTCATCACCACTAGAAAAAACTAGGACCTACATGCCCATAGGACCTTCTTTTTCCAATACATTATGAATACTGGCCATAGTTACAATTTCAACACTCCCTCTTAACTAGGGAGGTATTCATAACAACCAGTTAATCTGTACTCAAGTTGACAAATCTATCTAGTGAAATATTACATCAAAATATCATTGTCTACATAACCTGCAGCAACTTGTCATAACACATGACATATAATCATTGCCTGCATCATCTCATGGGCTAACCCTCCATCTCACAGAGCCATACTCAAGCTGAGTAACCATGCATGATGCTAAATAAGTCAAGTGTTAAACCCTACGTAATGCGTAGTTGTCACACACTCAACAGAGTGACTAGTGACCATCGGGACCATTCTTCTAACCATATGAATCATATAGTAACTCTTTATCATATGCATCATGAAAAAATAACCCTCCTCACATATGTTGAAATCCATGTCATGGGCTACTGAGACCATTTTTCTAACCATATGAACCATAGAGTAACCCTCTATCATAAGGATCATGGAGTAACCCTCCATAGAAAGAAAACATGTCTCCACAGATGTTGAAAGCCATGCCATGGGATACAAGTACCATTCTTCCTAATCTTGTCACTATCCATGACACAGGAAGAATGACTATCCTGGACCATTTTCCCTAATCTGGTCACTATCTGTGACACATGGAAAATGATTGTCCTAGACCACTTTCCCTACTTTGGTCACTATATGTGACACATGGAAAATGATTGTCCTGTACCAATCTCCCAAATCTGGTCACTACCTGTGACACAGGAAGACGGACCATTCTTCCTGACTGGGAAATGCCCCGGGAGAATGACTGTCCTGGACCATTTTCATGCAGAAAATGATTGTCCATGGTACATTAACAATCTTTCAAACCTATACCATTCTCCACTGCGAGAATGTCCACCAATAATCTTCACATCCTATACTAATCGTCCACTAGCGCACTGACTATGCATGATGCCAATCATCAACACTCCCTCTTGCTCAAGGGAGAAATCTTCACAAGCCCTAGCTTGTCCCAAAAGTGTACAAACTTCATCCTGGACAAAGGCTTCATCAAAAATATCAGTTGTCTTCTCATCAGTGGAGATGTACTAGAGATTCACTTCTCCCTTCTTGACTATGTCACAGGGATAGTAGTATTTTATCTCAATGTGCTTCAACCTATCATGGAACATCGGATTCTCTGAAATACTCATACAACTTTGATTATCACAATATATCACGGTCGAATTCAGCACTTGATCAAATAGTCCAGAAACCAACTTATAGAGCCACATTGCTTCTGTACAAGCCTCACAAGCTGCAATATACTATGCCTCTGCAGTGTTGAGTGCAATAAACTTATGCTTCCTACTAGTCCAAGATATCATAGCAGAGCCCAAACTGAAGCATACGCCTGAAGTGTTATTTATGTCATCTACACTCCCTGCCCAATCAGAATCAGTATATCCATGTAGTTGTACATCAGTTTTTGAGACATATCTCAAACCATAGTTCAGTGTTCCACGTACATACCTCGGAATATGCTTTACATCTATCCAATATTCATGTCTCGGTTCCACCTGGAACTAGCTCATTATATTCAGAGAAAAGCATATGTCACGCCTAGTATTTACGAAATACATCGATGAGACAGTCAACTACCGGTACGTGGATGCATCTACTGGCGTGGAATCTAAGTCTCTCAACTTCTTCTGGTTCATCACCATGGGAGTGGCCATGGATTTACAATTTTTCATTCCAAATCTCGGAAGGATCTTCACAACATACTTCCATTGACAAAGGAAGATTTCTCTGGGCTTCTGCCATACTTCTAATCCCGAGTAATAGTGCATAAGAAAAAGATCATTCATATCAAATTCAAAGGCTATCTCCCTCTTACACTGAAGAATGAGAGACTTTGCACCTGTCAGAAACAAGTCATCAACATATAGTAGTAAACTCATAGGTGCATCATTCACAACCTTGAAGTAAAGTTTTGGGTCTGCATAACTCTTGGAGAATCCAAGTCTGGTCAAATAATTGTTGATCCGCACATACCAAGCTCTTGGAGCTTTATTGAGTCCATACAAGGCCTTCTTTAATATGCAAACATGAGACTTTCTAGAGTGAACCTCAAAACCTTGAGGTTGCTCGATATACACTTATTCTTCAATTACTCCATTCAAAAAAGATTTCTTCACATCCATCTGGTGAAGACTCCAACCCATAGATGCTACAAGGGAGACAATGGATCTGATAGAAGTGTATCTGGAAACAAGTGTAAACGTCTCATCATAGTCTTCTTCCACTTTCTGGGAGAAACATCTAGCCACGAATCTCGCTTTGTGCTTCTCGATGCTCTTGTCAGTTGCATGTGATATCCTCTAGATCTCATGAAGGTTACCTCCTCCTCAAAGGGAACATCCCTACTCACCTCAATCTGTCTCTTACCTAGGATGTAGATCTGATATGCCTTCTACGATTCATGGTACCCAACAAATGGACCCTTCCTGTCTAAAAGTTCTAACTTCGTCCTTTTCTCCTTGGGTACGTGAATGTAAACAAGACACCCAGATATCCTTAAGTGTCCAACGTGTCACTATAACCAAATTGTCACAGTCACTACCATTGTCTCATCCATGAGACCATATCCACTCAAGAAAGAAACTGTCATAGGCTCACACAATTTTGAATGCACAAAGTCCAGGATCCCCTTGGATCTATTATCACTACTCGAAAAAGATACCTTGGCATTTGTGCCAAGAGCACAACCTCTGCAAATACCATCATGCTCAACATGGATATGTGGAAGCCCCGTCACCATATTCCCCTGAATGGGAAGAGATCTATAATGCAAATGCGCAAGTCTGATATGCCATAACTCATTCAGACTAATAAAATCATGCACCAAGGCCTGAAATGGTCGAACTATCAATCTGTACAAACTCCTTCTCTAGTCAGACTGCTTCATGTCTCAAACTAAAGAATATCTAATAAGTTCCCTTCTGCAACTCTCACTATATCTCCCTCTTAGAGCTATCACTAGTTTATTGCCTCCTACCCGAAACAAGAAACAACAACAACAACATTTCCATGGCAACCTTGATGGAATTTAACAAGATAACATGCTCGGAACAAACAACAAAACAAGAATATCTCCTTGAGAGGAGATCAACAAGTGCATCTCTAGTATTTAAGTGGTTAGTATAATGATCATAACTTCAATAGATCAAGATGCAACATACAATCACAATAATTCCATAACAGCTACAAACATATCAAAACAATCAAACCTAGAGGGTGTGTTGTTTCTCTCGATGTGTTGGATCTGACATCTCTTTGGATCTATGATTTATGCTTGGACAAAAGATCCCTTTTCCTACAAACACCCTCGATATATTGATACAGTTTACACATATATAAGTACATACCTCTTGTAGCAGCGGCAAGAAGTGGCACCATCAGTAGCGGAAAGCAACGACAAACCCTAAAACTTCAAAGTGTTCCAACTTGCAGTCTGAAGGTAGTTGATGATCTGCTAGGGTAGGGCGCACATGTTCGTGAAAGAATTAGGCCAAATGACCTAGGGAAAGGTGCTCAACGAGTTTGACAAAATAAAACTATGCAGCAGCATGGTACTATAGCGACAAGGTAAATCTTATGATATTCCTTCCAGTGATTAGACTGTTCTGAAGGAAACCAAGATCTGATACCATGTTGATTTTTTGTTGATTACGTTATCATTAGATTTACCATAGCAATTTGAACTTCTTTTGCATGTTTGTTTCACCATAGGTGATGTTACACCATCGCAACCCAACCATAGGCACCTACTCGTGCCACCCCCGAGCCTAACATATACATCCTGGGAAACCCTTCTACATAAGGGGAGAAAACCCAGCAACCTTCTTATAGAGAATATCCTTGTAAAGACAAAATAACCAAGAACAAGCTCTATCCACTAGAGCAAACCAATAAGAAAGAATCCAGCAACAAGATGCAGCACACCCTATCTAGCATCCACTAGCGTACCACCAACAATACTGCAACAAACCCCAACTATACCGCTAGGGTAGATGGCTTTCACCAATGTATCACTAAGATATAAGATAAACCCCAACCAAACTTGTGTCATCCTTCCTATTGTAGTTCCAGATGTAGTTGCAGCTCTCTCCACCAAACTTGCGCTATAAGAGTGAGAGAGTGTCTCAAATGAGGAAGGCATCACCCTTATTTATACTAATATGTCCAGTGACTTTTCTGGCAAGGCCAACTTGACTTTCTGGAAAAAATAATTTTTGTTTATCTTTTTCTTCTCGAGCCGAATTTACTTCTAGAGCATTATAATTCTTCTTTATTATTTTATGTGAGGTCGACTAGGATCTTCTTGAGTTCTTGGCATATTTATCTATAAGAAATGTTATCTCGGAGGTGAATACCTCTCGCAGAAACATCAACACTTAAAACCTAGGGTAACATTCCCACCTCTTCCAGTCTAGTGTCACAGGAGTTTGAGATGTTGGTGTTGAAAATTTCTAGCTTCAGCATCAACACACTTGAGCTAACCCCAAGGGATATATTTTAATTGATTTACAATCATCCATTGATTTTTTACAAGAAGTGTTAACATACAAAGAAGAGTCATTCGAACATTTGATTGGCATTGGATTACAAATGGGTTGTGAGTATATGTTGGAGTATCAAAGGTTAATTCAATAATTTATTAGTAGTTGTGTCGTTTTACTTCCCTTATTTTATAATTTTTGGAACAAAAA
>SNQJ01S0119969.1:0-12195 GCA_010110895.2 Picea sitchensis
TTTTTTCCCAAGTCAACTTCAAAATATAACATTGAGTTAGCTAACCTTTCTCCATGCTGTATGAGACTATGGTCTAGTGGGGATGTCTAGACCACTAAGTCTTCTCAGACCTCTTCATCAAGAGGTGGGGGACATTACAGTCTCCCCTGCTAGAAATTGCTTGTCCACAAGCAATTCCAAACCTTTTTCCCATACCACATGTTCATTCTCCCACGTGGCATCCTCAATGGGCAAATCCTTCCATTCGATCAGGTATTCTTTGATGCTTCTTTTTCGGAGCTTCTTCTCTCGGACTTCCAATATCTCCTCCGATACCAGAACCATTTGTCCCTCTTCATCTAGAGGTGGCAGCACCTCCAGTGGGGTGATGTGTTGGCCAATGGCCCTCTTTAGGCAGGACACGTGGAAAACATTGTGTATCCTGCTACCTTGTGGGAGCTCCAGCTCATAATCTACGACCCCTACCTTCCTTCTGATCCTGTAGGGCCCAAAGAAACGGGGTTGGAGATTTTCTGCTCCACTTCTTTTTATAGAAGCCTGTTGGTACGGTTGGAGCCTTAGGTAATAGTATTCCCCCAAGTGTAGCCACCTAACCCATGCCTTCTGCTGCCCTGCTACATAGTTCTTGAGATACCCTTCTACCCATTTATTGACTATTTCGGTCTGCCCGTCCGTTTGAGGATGATAACTAGTGCTAGGGGTCAAAGCCGTACCAACTAGCCTGAACAACTCCTGCCAAAATGTACTCATAAATCGGTTGTCCTTGTCACTAACAATGGTTTTGGGTAGCCCATGTAGTCTGAAGACCTCTCTGAAAAACAATTCGGCCACCTGTGCTGCACTGAAGTCTGTAGCAATGGAGAAGAAGTGTGCAAATTTCGTCAACTTGTCCACCACTACGAAAATACAGTCCTTACCTTGCACCCTTGGCAACCCTGTGATGAAGTCCATGGAGATGCTCTCCCACTTGTGTTCTGGGATGGGTAAGGGTTGCAGTAGTCCTGCTGGGTGAGTGTGCTCATCCTTATTCTCCTGACAAGTAGTACACTCCTTGACATGATTCATCACATCCTCTTTGAGGCCCTTCCATGAGAACCTCTCCCTTACTTGCCTGTATGTCTTGCCAATCCCTTGGTGTCCTGCCATCGGTGAGTCATGACATGCCTGTAATACCTTGGCCTTGAAGGTCGATTCAGGAACCAGAAAGATTCAGCCCTTGTAATAGATGATGCCATTGATGACCCTGAAGTTATCATCCTGTATCTTCCCATCCATCACCTGGCAAGCAAATTGATTTTTTGAGTATTCTATCACAAGGAGGTCCTTCCAATCAACTGATACATCTGTCATGGCATAGATTGATGGCCTCCTGGATAATGCATCTATCACCACATTGTTTTTTCCTTTGACGAATTCAATGTCAAAGTCATAGGCCTGTATCTTGCTGACCCATTTCTGTTTCCTTTCATTTAAGTCCTTCTTCTCCAAGAAGTACATAAGGCTGTTGTGGTCAAACCTCACCACAAATCTAGAACCGACCAAGTATTGCTTGAATTTGGCCAAGGCATGCATGATGGCCAACATCTCTTTGTCGTAGATGGTGTAAAGTAACTCAGGTCCCCTGAGTTTTAGGCTCTCATAGGCAAGAGGGTGCCTATTCTGCATCAGTACGGCCGCAATGCCTTCTCCTGAGGCATCACACTCCAAAGTGAAAGGTTGGCCAAAATTTGGTAAGGCCAAAACTGGGCATGTGCTCATCACTTTTTTCATCTTGTCAAATGTAAGTTGGGCTTCCTCACTCCATTTGAAAGCTCCCTTCTTGGTCAAATCGGTCAAAGGTATACAAAGTTGTGAGAACCCTTTGACAAACTTCCTATAATAAGTGCAAATGCCTAGGAATCCTTTCAACTTTGTAAGGGTTTTGGGTGTACGCCACTCCATTATGGCTTGAATCTTCTCCTGATGTACCTGTACTCCTTTAACCCCAATAATGTGTCCCAAGTAGAGGACCTCTGTCATTCCAAATTCACACTTGGACTCCTTGGCATACAATGATTGCTCCTCCATAATAGTCAAGATCTGGTACACATGCTAAAGGTGCTCCTCCCACGTCTTGCTATAGATTAGCAAGTCATCAAAGAAAACCAGAAGATGCTTCCGTAACTGTTTGTTGAAGACATGGTTCATACATGACTGGAACATGGTTGGGGCATTGGTTAAGCCAAAGGGAATCACTAAGAACTCATATTGGCCGTAGTGACACCTGAAAGCAGTTTTTGGGATGTCCTCCTCCCTCATCTTGATTTGATGGTAGCTAGAGCGCAGGTCAATTTTGGTGAAATAGATAGCCCCATGCAACTCGTCCAACAACTCATCAATCCTTGGTATGGGATACCTGTTTTTGATTGTTTTCTTGTTTAGTGCCCTGAAGTCAATGCATGTGCATGGTTCCATCCTTCTTCTTGACCAACACCACTGAAGAAGCAAAAGGGATGGAACTCGGTCTGATGTGCCCCATATCCAAGAGCTCTTTGATTGCCTTCTCTATTTCGTCTTTGTACTTCTTTGGGTGTCTGTAAGGTGTGGTGATGACTGGCTTTGCTCCTTCCTCCAACTTAATGATATGCTCAAATCCCCTGTCTGGTGGCACCCCTAGTGGAATAGGTCCAAACACTTTACTGTGTTTGTCAATGATCTTGTGAATCTCTGGTGTGTAGTGAATCTTGCCCTTTTTGTCCACACGTGTCGAAATCTTGCACTTAGCAGCATACACGATTTCTTCTCTTCTGAAAATGGCCTCCATCCTCTTGGCCGTGACTACCTTGGCTAAGTTACCTGTCATGCCTCTGAGGACTACCTTTCGTCCACTCTCCTCTGTGAAAGACATCTCCATGGTCTTGTAGTTGGTGGTGATAGACCCCAACGTACTGAGCCACTGTGCTCCAAGGATTATGTTTGTGTCCGGGAGGTCCATCACATAAACATCCTGTACCAAATCATGCCTAAGATTCATGCCTAGAATGTACCTGTTACAAGGCATGGTGCTTCCACCTGCTACCTCCACCTTGAATCCTTCAAATTAAACCGTGGGAATATGCCTCCTTTGTAGCAATGTTGAGTCAATGAAGTTGTGAGAGGCTCCCCCATCAATCAACACTGACACCTTATGCCCCTGCAAGACCCCTCTCATTCTGAAGGTGTTGTACTTGGGCACCCCACTGATGGATGCCAACGTAGCTCTCTCTTCTGTCGTACTGTCATGACCTGTAGCCTCCTCCTCTGCAGTTTCGGTGGTGTCTTCCTCTATGTTCTGGATGTGGCCGAAATCCTCATCCTCTTCATTTTCAGATGTCACCTCTATGTAATGCACTTGGCCATGGCCCATGCATTTGTGGGATGGGTTTGATGGCTCCTTGCATGTGTAGCATAGCTGCTTCCTCCTTAATTCTCTTCTAGTATTCTCGTCCATCCTACCTCTTCCCCTGTCAAACCCCCTTGGGTCATGTCCTCCTGGGTTCATTGGAGGTCTCTGGTCTCTTCCTCCTGTGTTAAGAGGTGGTCTAGGCACAAATTTTGGCTTTGCAGCTGGTCCTAGGTCTCTCGTCCTCCAGTTAGCATCCTGTAGGTTGGTAGGCTTAAAAGCCTTTACCCAACCCTTCAAGGGTTCCATGAACCCTTCAGTGAAGAGCATCATGAGCCTGGTCTGTGACACATCCTACACCATGACTGCTAGCCTCTGGAATTCCTCAATGTACACCTCCGGTGCTCCTGTCTATCTGAGCTGTGTGAGCTCTCGAAAATGTAGCTCAGGATCCCCCTGGTCAAACCTGTCAATGAGTTTCTGAGTAAATTCTGTGTATGCCACTATCTGACTGTGGCCAAGTGTGGTCAATCCATGATACCACCAATCATGAGCTTTGCCATCCAAGTACACGGTGGAAAACTTGATGGCCTCCATCTCCCTCATAGGGTTAAGTTGCAGATACGTGTCTAGTTTCTATACCCATGCCTGTGTAGTCATCTTGGCCGATCCATCAAAGTAGGGAATCTCCATCTTTTGAGCCCTGCGCTCAAACTCATAATTGCTCCTGTAGTTCGGCCTATGTTTTCTTCTGATTTTGAGTTGACAATATTGATCTAGGGTCATCTGTCTCTGAACTATAATTATCAAGTCGTTGTACTCCTTGGAACATTATGCCATCTACTCAACAAAGTCATCTATGGGTTCATCTGTGAACGTGGGAAAGTATGGTCTAGGAGTAGCCCTGCTACCTGTCTGTTCATGTGGTGCTCCTCCTCCATGGCTTTCCTCAGACTGATGATAGGGAATATGCCTTGGATGATATCGGTTCCCTCCATGAGATCCACTCGTCTCCCTGTTTTCATACATCTCAGGTCCTTTCCCCTTGTGGCTCATATCCATCAACAACGTTGCTATCCTTGTCTGGTTTTCATCTACCTTCCTCAAGGTCTCAGTGATTTCGGCTTGCCCCTTATGGTTTGCCTCATAGTTCTCCTGTAAGTGGATGACCAATTTACTTTCTGTCTGGTTTATGGACTTATGGAACTCATGTGCTAAGAATGCCCAGCCCTGGGGCTCAACGTCATCACCTGAACCCTCTATCTCGGCTTTTGTTTCACTTGCCTGTTTCTTCCTTTGGCCCATATAGATACCACTAAACTTCTGCATGCGCTAATCCTCACAGGATGGGAGGATCAAAGCTCTGATACCACTGTAATGTTCCCAAGCCAATTTTTTCTCTTGGGAACACTAGCTAACCACTGAATTAACTGTTTGTGTTGTTTGTGTATGTAGGTTGGCCTCTTAAATTTCGGCCTTAGGGTTCTTTTCAATTATTCAGCACAAATTCATAAAGATATACTCAATACCATGCAAGATCTAATCAATACACAAGATATGGAACTCCAAAGCACAAATCTGACCTTTTATTAAGAAAAACAAGAACCTGATACAATGTAGAAGCAGGTCTGGAATAATATCCGATGGCTCCAAGATAAAAGATGGCTCCAAGGGAATTGCCTTATTCAATTGTGATTGACCTTACTTGGTATATGCCTTCTTCTTGAGTGCAATATTCATTTGACATTTCTTCTAGTGGATCCAAGTCATCCTTGCACAAGAACAACATTGATCTACCCTTGTCGCTGTCGTTTTTCTCTTCATTACAATGACTTGAGTTTCCTTAAGAGCATATGCTTTATGTAGAAAGTGATCTTCATCTTTGATGTTGTTGAGTTGGTTTCTTGCATTTCATTGTGAGTATTTTGATTTGGTTTGGAGGCTACTTGTTTCCCTTGACACACAAATCCAAAATAGTTCATTATTCAATTAGCTATTACTTATAGTGTATTAATCTCCATTGCCATGTTTGTCTTTCTATTCAAATTGTTTTGCATTGAGAAACATGTTTATGTTCTCGAGTAAGATCATAGGATTTTTTCCTCAAAATCTGTTCACTTTTGCAAGTGGGTGACAATCTCACATTCTTTATCTATCAACAACATTTCTAATTATTACAAGTTTGATCTAGAAGTGGTTGCAATTTCTTTCCTATTGGATTCGATTGTGGGCACTGCTAACCCCCTGTACACACTGCTTAATCCTCTTTCATTGTGGATCTTACCTTCAATGATCCAATAAACATCCTTGAGCAATGGCCTCTACCCCTTGTCTTGTGTTCTCATGGATCGTCAGATCGCAAATGTTGTGGATGGTCGTGCTCTAAAGGCCATCAAAATGGTCCTGGATGTCACCTACAAATGTGTTCAACCCTACATAAACTATAAGCCTTCCATGGTAGTGTCCTCTGCAATGTCAAAAGTGCTAAGCTAGACTCTTTAGTCTTCTTTAAGGGGTCTCTAATCTATGTCGCAAATCTCCCTCACAATGTTTTCTTAATGCCTTTGAAATGCATTTCCATGATAGAGGACGACGCCTCTTTGCAACCTCCTCCTCCTCCTATCTCCAAATTCACCCCCATTCTCACCATTTGCACAATGTGTAAGGCCATGGCACTTGGGGCTCCCTCAGCACAAACAAACAAGGCTCGTGTTTCATGCAATTGACTCCTACAACTAAACCCTAAAAGACTTTTCAAACTGTGTACACCCTCACACATGAAGGAATGATCTAAGATCCTCTACAACCTAGTACCTCAAGGTAGTTGTATTTCTAATGTTGCCTCTCTAAACTGGGTCATGCTACCCATGATAATTATTATATATTATTATGCATGGCATCCATGCTTCTCTTCTTTCCGTGACATGCCATGTGTTATTTGTGAAGGTCCATGAAAGTGGTGTCCGAGAAGAGGAGATTTATGAATGAAGATGAAATCAATCTCTCTTTCCATAACATGCCATGTGTTATTTGTGAAGTCACATAAAAGTGGTGTCCAAGAAGAGAAGATTTATGAATGAAGATAAAATCAATCCCTCTTTCCATGACATGCCATGTGTTATTTGTGAAGTTCCATAAAAGTGGTGTCCAAGAAGAGGAGATTTATGAATGAAGATGAAATCAATCCCTTCCACACTTATAAATGGACACTGAAACGACGTCACAACAAATGAGGAAAAATAAAGTTTAAAATATGGAAATTGGAACACATAGTGATGTTCAATGAACCTTGATAGCTAGGACTCACCGGTGGCCATCCATGCCAAGCCCATGGTTAGAACTTCACATTCCCCTTGCTACCATCAACAACGTGTCGTACCTCTCATGGATTAATGATTTTCATTATATCCACGTGTAATTCCCTTCAAGGTTCCCTTTCCCAAGGTCTGTTAAGTTTCGTCATTATTAAAGGGAGTGTGTTTTGGCCTTATTTTAAATATAGTTGCTCTCCGCTTTTCTTGGATCAGTAAACTAGAATGGTCCGAATTTTGTTTTTGTTTTAACCATATCAGGATGATGGATAATGCTTTGAACCTCAATCCAAGATGCTCTCAATAATGGATGATGGAAATCCCAATCCAAGATGCTCTCCCCAGAGTGGTTTAACCCTCCATCCAAGATGCTCTGCCCACTCACAAATCTCAATCCAAGATTCTCTCCCGGCTACCAACATAGATGAAAATCTTTTCACATCGTTCACTCCCTCAATTGGCAGTCTCTGACACAGAACTGGCAGTTTCTGTTAGAGCAAGTGACAGTGTGCTTTTGTAGAGCTGGAAGTCAAGAAAAGCATGATCCTTGAATCCAGTCGACTTGAAACAGAAGAAGAAGATGACAGTGTGCTTTTGCAGATCTGGAAGTCAAGAAAAGCATGATCCTTGAATCCAGTCGACATGAAACAGAAGCAGAAGATCATCTTTTATTTCCAAAACTTGTCTGAATCTCAACCTTTTGCATTCCCTCTCTTCCTCCTCCTAGGACTGCCTGCGCTGTATGAGTCTGGTCTGTATGTTTGGAGTTCCATGTCATGTTTTGTATGAAACAGGTCTAGTATGTGGTCTGTATGAGCTTTGTCTGGTCTGGCCTGCGTGTATCTATTTGTTGTGTATGTGTTGTGTCGTACTACGAGGTGAAGGTAGCCATCACATCAATTTTTAATCAGCAGGCGCGCACCAGGATTCAATCCCAGCTATACAGGGAGATATCCACCCACATCCTCCTCAATTATGGTAAATTTATGTACATGTAATCCCTTTTCATCGAGGTTTTTGCTTTTCTTCATGCAGATTTTAGATTGGCTTAGTAAGTAAGTTACACTGTAGGAATTAATTTGAATTTTGTAATTTCTTTCAATTACCTCTGTTTATATGCCAGTATTATTGAATTCCCAGGCTAAAAATAAATATGAATTGGCACCTACATCAATTTTAGAATCCGCAGGCACGCACAAGGATTCAATCCCAGCTAGATAAGGTAAATTTCTGTTCATTCTCTTTGTATTTGTCTTTTATCTGATTATAGATTCAAATTTACATTAGCCCAATGAGTGAGATCCACAGGAATTAATTTGATTTTGGTCATTTGATTTAGGATCTATGATGCAGTATGGGGATCGATCAGCCCCTATTAAGTTGTTAACTAGGCAGTGCTGCATAAGCTATGGCCAACCAAGACTACCCCTTGTCTTGGCATGGTTTCTTGGCATGGCACCATGGGATTATTGGCTCCTGCAAGTGCTGCAAACTTCACAAGCTCTGATTGGACTTCATGGCACAGAATAAAGGACTGGTAGTATTCAATCCTTTACATCCTCACTTCTGGTAAAATTATGTACAATCTCTTTATATCTGTCTTCTTTTGTTGTTTTTCTGATAATAACTTAATTCGATTTTATTAAATGCATACAACTAGCTCTGTTTTTATGCAATTCTTGATGAATTCACATGAAATGGTATGCCTATTTTTTAGTTGCCCTACCTTGCATGTGTGACACTGAGATTCAATATTTTTTAGTTGCCCTGCCTATTTTTTAGTCTTATGCTATATCTCTACCCTTTCTATATCCATGATTGCAGCTACTCAGCATTGGATTTTTCCCAAGAGTCTATGCCCAAAATTAACAGTACATTAGACTCTCTTGGCCGTAGCTTATGCACACATCTTCAAGCAACAAGGCATGTAGGTGCTTCAATCCAGCAAACAATCCTTTAGCTGTCATGTTATTTTAATAACATTGGGCATCTACCCTGCTACCAAAACTCTCCATTCATGGCTATCTCCACTACCATTTGTCTTTTGGGTTAGCTGTGGTATTTTTGGAACTACAACAGTTGGGGCGTAAATAGAGAGGTTGTACACCCTGCTATTATCCTCAATAACCAAAGAATTAGTGCTATTATAGATAAAGACATTTTGACATATTTATAATAGACTTACATGAAGTAACATGAGACTGCACATTATATTTTTAATTGCTCATCCAACAATGCTAATGCAATCAAATAATAAACAGACTCAATTTTTTATGCTATAAATAGGAAATAGATCAATAGATCATAAGAATCCAGACCATGAGAAAGCATACACAGATTTATCAAGCTGGCCGCTAGATGAAAAAAAACCTAAATCTAAAAAACTGGATTGTGCTTTATTCTTTATGAAAATACAGGGGAATATAATGTTAGGGCTATCTCGGAGTGACAGAAGTTTCAAATCTTCAGCTCTTGAAGATTTCTGTATTGCAGTTCTTCTCTGTAGTTTCGAGGTATGCCTCCCTTCCTCTTCGGTCAGAATCCTTGTCTCTTTGTTGTCTTCCCACTTAAACCTTTCAACTCTCTTCCTCTACCTCCTGTCAATTCAACTCTTCCTCTTGGCCATTATTGGCCAAGGACCTGCCCAACCAGCTGTAATTGTAACCTGACTGTTTCCAGATTTTTTTTACCTTAGAAAAAAATTCGTATATTCCATTCTAGAAGAAAATAAAATACATTTTCATTCCAATACCATCCATAAAGATTGGTCCTTTAAAGTAAATCTCCAAAAATACCATAAAGGATCTCCTAGCTAAACTCTACTCTGTTCTAAAATCTCATACAGCTACATAAAAGAGCCTTTTACAGTCATAGACGTGTCTCAAAAGATTACAAAAAATTGTTAAAAAACAGTCCCTGCTATAATGTTTTCAACACTACTTAAATGGCAAAAACAAACTGGAAACCAGACTTCACAGGATTAAGACCTTTGAAAAGATTTGGACTTTCAGCTGAACAAGAGTATTAAATACATCATGAACCAAGCACAGGGGCGCTTCATATCAATACACTGATTTGATGTGTTCAGACACCTGTCCATCCTTTTATTCCAATGCTGACCAAACTTCAGCCTCAAGCTGTAAACCTTCTTTGGAAAGGGTATCAACATTAACATTAATCTCTCTCTAGACATTAGAAAAGGAAATGGAATTAAAAATTGATTTCATTTTCTTTACCTCCTCAAAAAAACGACTCTAGAAAAAAATTTCCATTCTGAATTCCCTCATCCAATTTATGATCACCATTGAGTCACCAAAAATTTGAAGTTTGGATACCTCTTTCTCGGTGGATAGGATTAAAAGTAGTTTCAGAACTAGAAGTTCAACATAGTTATTTGTGCCCCCTGAAGATTTTTTAGGCTCCTTAAGGCTGTCAACACAGGTCTGAAAATTGACTGTCACAAGGTCACTAACAGGTCTGATTTTACTGCTGTTAAGGGCTGCCAACAGGTCTGTTCTTTCTTCTGTTTAGGACTGCCTTTTAGGACCGAGTTAAAGCTAATTTAATGTTCTTGTTTGAAAGGGTTAATTAGCTTAGGTTTTCTGTCCACTATTAGGTTTTTCAATTTACATTAAAACAGTAAATGCACCTCTAGATCTTTAACACTTAATGCTGACAATAAAAAAACAACACACCACAGATTTATACTCACATATTTTTGGTCAACATGACCCTGGAAAAACCCCCATGAGGAAAACCAGTGAAGAGCAGAATTTATTATGGAGTTTGAAGGAAAAATTACATCAAAGATAACAAGCCAACTTAGCTCTAGTTAGCTGCCCAATCTGCCATTATACAAGTGCCAGCAGTTCCTTGAAGCGAGCCCTTCTTGTGCGCCCTTGTCCCAAGATGAAGTGTGCCCTTTCCCTTGAAGTTTGCACCCCTTCTTCATATGCTGCCCACTTCTTTGACGATTGTGCCCATTCTTCACAAATGTGCCCAGCTCAACAAGTGCACCCCTTAGCTCTTGGTGTGCCCTTCCTCTTCCTCAAGCAAGTGCGCCCCTCTTCTCTAGGTGCGCCCTTCCTCCTCTCTTCTCCAAATCAACTTCTCCTCTCCTCTTCTCTTCAATTAAACTCAAAGTGAACAATGAATGCCCTTTTCCTCCTTCTCTTTTCCTTTAACCTCATCATTAGGTTAACCTAGGAACCAATGGATAGGATTAGATCTTAGCCAACCAAGATCAAGGGTGGAGATTAGATCTCCCCCTTTACTTAAGTTCCCTAAGTCACTTTATGTTAATAAAAATTCATAAAGTCACTCTATGATTAAAAATCTCATAAAGTCACTTTGACTTTATAACATAAAGTAAAGTGAGGGAGTACTTTTCCCCCTTTAGTGTTAGGCATTCAATAACACTAGGGGACAACTTCCCAAGGTACAAAAACTCAACACCCCCTCCCGGGTCTGCCCTGAATCTAATCTAATGATTATCATTTAGGTATATGATTCCTCTTGCCCCACAACGGGGAGGATTACCTTGGCTAGCCCTGTGAAAATAGCTCCACGCCCTAGATTTTTTAATAGGCTAGTAAGAAAGTTGTCTCTGGACACAGATTTTGGCATAGACTTGTAACTGGAAAAAATAGATTTTCTTTGTGTAGCACATTGAAAAGAGGGAATGTATCTGTCTTCAAATAATCATGCATTCTTGGCAAGACAGATGTCTTAGGTGACCACCAAAGGAAGGGCTTTAAATTATGGCTAGGCACATAAAGATTATTTCTTTAAGTGGAAACTTGATCTTCTGTAGTGGTTTCCACCACCATTCATTATCCTCAAGCCCCCCAAATATAAACATAGCTTTGTAGCCTAATCTGTAATGTCCCCACTTTGGGACATCATCGTAGTGCAGAGATTTATGATGCCCAGAGTAGCCAGATGGGTGTTATAGCGAGTACAGGGGTTATTGAGAGGCATTGTGAGGTCCAGCTTGCATTTCTCATCATATCTCATCATTATGAGCCATTCCACACAGGTTGGCTTTGGTTCCGTTGCATTCTAATGATTTCCATGATTTTGACTATTTTGAGCTATAAGTCAAATAAATTCATTGAAAAGGTCATTTTGGGCACATTACTTGGAGGAACCTCTCAGTGTAATAGCTCATTGGAATCAGGAGGAGCAACACTACAGGATGGGATGGCTAGAAGTGACTTTCAGTGACCAGGGAAGCCACAAAGAGATATAAGGCATTTTCTAGAGGTAAAAAGGTTAATTAATTAATTAAAGTGATTTAATTAATTAATTAAATATTATTAAAATGAAAGTCACTTTGGAGGGACAAGGTGAGCCAAAAAGTATAAAGGAAAGGCAAGGGCCTCTACTCATTCATTCATGTATGATTGTCTTTTGATATTTGACTTTTGGCTAGTGAGCCCATCTCTTGGGGGTTTTGAGGGTTTTGACTTAACAAACCCTAGAGGACGATTCGGTGGTGAAAAATTCTACCTAGCTTGTCCC
>SNQJ01S0119971.1:0-27260 GCA_010110895.2 Picea sitchensis
ATTTTTACAGTCTCTGTACATTTCTTTCATTAATAGAAATCATGTATTACTGTATCTCTGTGTTTATGGTTTCATCTTTGATATATTTCTGTTATATTATTGGATATACGCAATATCTCTGTGCATTTCTTTATTATATCTCCGCTCTCATTTCGTGCCGAAAATAATCCAGATCAGAGAGAGAGAGAGAGAGAGAGAGAGAGAGAGAGAGAGAGAGAGAGAGAGAGGGTGTGAGAGTCTGAGGCATGTAAAGGTAAGGTCTAGATCTAGGTATCTCCATGCCTTTTGATGTCTAAATCTTGTTATGTCTAGGTCTTACCATGTATAGGAATGTAAGGGACATAGAGGGAGACAGAAAGGGGGGATAGATGTAGGAGAGGGAGGACAAAGATAGAGAAGGAAGGAAATTATTTTTAGGAGCACGCACATGTTCTTGGAGCACGTGCACACTTTTTTGAATTCAATTTTTTGGGGTGGGATTGAAAAGGTGTATGAAGACTTTGTTGGCTTGGACTTAAGTTCGGGATGACAAACCTAGTGGTTCGATTTGCAAATTCATAAAAACCTCCATTTCTGTGAATACTCCTCTATATCTCTGTCTTTGACATTATTTTTATATAGACTAAACAATTCATTTGTTTAATAAATTATAGACATAGATCAAGTCGGATATGAAGATTTCAAATATAGAATTTAAAAAAAAAAATAATTTTTTTACTATTTTTAATCTATTTTTGTCTTCACATGTATCAAAATCCTAGAATACATACCTCTCTTATTTCTGCTATAACTTTTTCTCGACTTAACCATTTCTCAAATGAGTTATATGTGGCACAAGATGAGACCGATACCTATGATATAAATAAAATAAAATTGTTTTGATCATTTTAAGACCCTTTTAGCCTGCATGAACAAAAGACATTGTAATTTCAGGCATATGTTGACTTTTATAATTTAAAAAAAATATAAAATTAATATTGAAAATTTCCAAAAAATACACGGCACAAGAAAAATGGGTTCTCTACAAGTATACATGTTTTTGGGAAAAAAATTCATAGTTAAGACACTCAACACCTGCATGAACGAAAACGTATACCTTATATTTTGTTGGAAAAATAAGAGACCACTTCTAGAAAAAATCAAATTTGACCTAGTTATGTACAATTTCTATGAATAAAAGTTATATATTCAAAAATATAATTCAATTTCCTATGTTTCATCTTCTTACCATATTCAAATTCATTGTAAAATTACCTTGAATAATCCCTCCAAGTTAACAAATTTTTATTTTTCTAGGTTTGCATTGCCACTAATGCGTCATGAGATATCATAATTAGCTTTCACTCACCCATAAACAAAATAAATTGTTAACTAATCCAATGGAACTATTCTTCGCTAAATTCCCTTGTGGTTGGCATTAGATCAAGAATATTTTAAATTTTATTGTAACTCAGCCTGGCCCTATAAATTCTATCAAGGAGATGACTACAAAGGGTATAAACACTTTCATCGTTGCTAAAATAACCAAAAATCAGTTTTCCAAACTCTGGTTTCGTAACAAGAATCATGTGTTGGAGAATTGCATTTACAAATTCCTGATTCGGTGAAAGCAGCTCTTCTAGATGTCTGCTAGAATGAGGCTAATAATTATCCAGTGTTTCATCATTTTCTTCATTCGTGTGGCCAGTAAACCTATGGAGTTTGCATCGAAATTCCTTGATAGATTTCTTCCCAACGATGGCTCTATACTCGTGGTTGAAACTTAAAGCCCCCAAACTTCATTGTCTGATCCCATTCATGAGCATCATGTGCTCCTAAGATCTAAGTCCACTGGTAGCTGATGATCTGCCTGCACAAATTTACTTCCTCATATTTCAAATTTACTTCCAACAATACATTGGAGAAAAGATCAAAAAAAAAAAAATCATTGATCTTTGAGATATGGGAACTAGCTACTAGTTCTACTATACTCTCTTCAAGGATTACAAATTTCAAACAATATCTCCAAACGGACTTGAATAATGATGAAATTGTTTACCAAGAATCTGTTAGCACATTCTCTACTAAAATATCTAATATGAATTACATGCAAAGGAGAGAAAAAAAATCTCCCATCAAAAATTAGATTAAGGCATATTAACATTGGATGGTTAAAAATGATTCAATGTTTAAAAGGGTTACTTGAGAAATGTGATATCATAAATGGAAAAAGGGGTGATTTATTTCTACAACTTGTTGATTTGACAAAAGAGTTGAGGGGACCACATTTAATAATGGATTCAATTCTACTCTCCAAGGATCAGTTACAAGAACATTTGGATGCCTTGAATGTTGCATGGGAAAAAAAATTCAATAAAATAATTGAATACTCAGAAGAGGAAGAAGAAAAGTGGTTGATTCGTTATGTGAACAAGAATGATGAGGTTGAATACATGTTTCACTAGCTCAATTTTGACATAATATATATTGAGAAAGAATTGTTCAATGCTAATATTAAACATGAGACAATGGTTGCTCCCATGCAGGAGTATATCAAAGTATGGTTAAAGAAAGCATTGATAAAGACAACTGAACTAGATCAACCAATGTTAGTTACAACTGCCACATAACCTCTAGCCAAAGACTCTATAGAAAGCACCCCGAAAATCAAATAGTGATATCTCTCTCTTTCCATCATAGTAAGTCAAGTAATCACATTATTTCCTTTTTTCTTAGTTGGTAGTCACCCAACCTTTCTTGTTTTAGAATCTGTGAAAAACAAAGTCCGACCCCTAATTGTTTTCCTTTTCTACCAGGTATTTCTTTAATTTCATGGTTCGTGGGAGCCCAATCCCAATCCTCTTTGAAGGACAAATACCTTTTACTTTTCATGAAAATTTTAGACATTACTATTTTTAATACAAAAAATTGTATATATTTTGAGGATCCCTAGAGAACTATTCGGGGCATTACATTAGTGATTTATCAAACTTTGATTTTAAAGCATGAGGTTTCAAATGTATTGTCTATCAAAATCATTTTTGAGTCTAATGTAGTAATCATGTCAAGTTCTCTGTGAATGTGAATCATTTCGGATCTTGTCCAATGACGTGTTATTTTGATCATGCTACGATGGAAATGTTATCTTTTTAGATTCCTTATCTTTATGGTTTACTATCTTGTTTCATATTGTGAATACTCATACCCTCAATAAGCTTAGTCTTCTCTCAGGCTTTCTTTTCATGTGAATATTTATTTTTTGAAAACTTAGTCTTTTATAGTCTTCTTTTGTAAAATAAAAATAAAAACTTAGGGGGATTTATCCTCGTCATGTTATCTTAAATATATTAAACCATCTTGTTGATCAATGCCTATTAACTAATTTGGGCCTTTTTAATGAAGATAACCCTTTTTACAGTGAGTGAATATTAACTAACTATTTAGTGGGCCTTATTCAAGGAAGGTGGACTCATACATTAATAAAGTGTCCTAAGTAAGGGGATTAGGGTAGGACCGTAATAGAAAAACCATGTTTTACAAGGAATGCTACCAAGGGTCCACAATTGTTGCTCAAGACGGTCTGGAATGCTACCAAGGGTCCACAACTGCTGCTTTTTGGGCATCTAATGATGAGAATGGTGTATTCTCCATCAATGTGGAGGAAGATGAGTTACAAATTCATGGAGATGGAAGATGCACTATTATTATAGTTAGAAGCACTACTTTGATGGATATATCCCCACTAATATTGCAAATGATAGCTCATATTCCACTATCTCTAGTGTCGGAGGAGTCTACAAAGAAAGAGATGTGTACTATGTTGGTTCATTTTCTTATAGGATGAGTCGACATTAAATGGATTGTAGTGAATTGTAATCGGGCTCTATGCATGGGATAGTATTGAAGAGCTTTGAGTTGCTAGTTGAATCCCTAGGAGCTTCATCCTAGGGCCTCAAAATAGTGGGAAAAAGATTTGAAAAATAAATTCCCATTATTTCTTCAAGTGATTCAATGATACCATCTATTGCAACTTTTACAAGAAAAACCCCATATTATAACATTCCAGTCACTAGGCCTACCTCAGCTCATGGAGATCATAGTAGGGTTAAGCACTCTGGGGTCCCTTCTAGTAACAATCATAGTCCTACCAAATTCATTCCACTTCCTCATGTTCCTTTGGATCCCAAGCTTATTAAAAAACTACATTA
The DNA here is from genome assembly GCA_010110895.2 of Picea sitchensis. NCBI lineage: Eukaryota > Viridiplantae > Streptophyta > Pinopsida > Pinales > Pinaceae > Picea > Picea sitchensis. Next base: position 4,188 of record SNQJ01S0119971.1, read on the forward strand.
CCCACCTTGAAAAAATGAACCTCGCAAGGGAGGAGGAGCCATACCCCCTCCTAGCACTCCTCGTGCTTCTTCACTAATTGAGCCTATTTCTCCAATTATAAATCCTAAAGGTAGTCCACCTAAATTTGGCAGTGCCCCTCCAAAGGCTAACTCCCATTCCTATGGCATCTCTCCAATAACAAAACTTCCACCTTCACCACCACTATCACCCCACTACCTTCTTTTGGGGCTAAACCTACTCCCCCCTCTACAACCACCCATTCACCTCCTAGTCCTCCTGATTTGGGAGGATCCAGAACCCTCACAAAGGTTTAGGAGGATCTAGAACACTCACAGAGATTTAGGAGGATCCATAAATGCTCAAAATTTGACCGTATCAAATGTTGGTTGTGGAGCCTGATTATCTTCCTGATTCAAGGGTCTTTTTTTTCAGTCGTGTTTATACCCCATGAAGACTTTACACCCTAGAATATTGTACACCCCTCCATGCAGGGGACTGTAGGGGGGCTTGCCCCTCTTGCAGGTTCCTGGGGCAAGCAGGCCCCTGACGAGGATTCAGGGGACAAGTCAAAAAAGGAAAAATTCAAAGTCAAAGGTGACACGTGTCACCACTGGAAGGGTGACACGTGTCCTTCCCGTACAATAGGATGATGTCATGATGAAATCAACAGGGTGATGTGGAAGTATAACAGTGTGCCACATGTCACCCATAAATGGAATTTTTAGGGGTCCATTTGGACCAATAAAAAATGACACCTATCATCTGTATGATGAATTGGAAAGGTACAGTTGGCAGTGAGGTGGACCAAAAATAGACCGACATATGGAATTCCATACGCACAGGTGGTAGATAGGTCAGTGGTGATGTGGAAGAGGTTGTACAGTCAACCAATGAAAGGATGCCACATGGGCTGATCAAATGGCACCACGTGGCACCTTTCGGAAGCCCAAGTTGGGTTCGGTATAAATTTTATGTTACGGGCTTAGTGATATTCGAACCCCTGATCTCCCATAGAATTTAGAGAATATTCCAAATACCCAATGACTTCATACTTATCCGCTAACCACCATGCCAAATGTGGAACTCGTTACAACTGAAAAGTTATAATATATTTAATTCAATACATATGATTTCAATGTGTACGAAAGGGGGGGAGGTCGCGAGGTTTGAACCCCTGACTTCCCCGCTACCAATCCAATAACCTTACCAATATGCCATAAGGCGCGGTTGGTTGAAACTATGAAGAATATTACATTTAAGCTCGTTCCAAATATTTCAAAGAGTGGGTTGGGACCCATGCCCTATTTATGGGCATGGATTTCGAGGTTTGCATAGATCTCAAGACAAGCACAGATCCTGAGGTGGCACGGATCCCAATGGAAGGCACAATACAAAAAAATAGTTTTTCATGTTGAGAGAAGCTAAGTTTATGTGTTACATAGATTTTCATGCCATGAGGTACTTTTTCCAAACATAGGCATGTTTATACTCATGTTTCTCATTTTCTCGAGAGGAGTGTGATGGTGATGTTATTTTTGTGCTAAGATATTGTCTTTGTAAGTTTTATTCCATATTTCCATTAATGAGCATCATAGTGCATCATTTGGCATGTAAAGAGGGTAAAATTGAGCCAGTTCAGAATCTGGTTACCTTTATACTCATTTTTCTCAAAATTGCGCATGCGCAAGGAATTCAATGGTAAACTCTATTTTTGAGTTTGAGCAGCGGAATTGGAGAGTGACTTCAAAATTGGTTTTCTAAGTCCATTTTGTATTGTAATTTGACATTTTGAAATTATGAGAAGCAGTCTCACTAGTTTAAAGGGGACTTGGAGATGAAGTAAAATATGTCATCAAATATTGTTTATTTGAGTTCTTTTATTTTCCGTTGTGTTATCTCATAATTCTTCAAGTTAATCATCACTTTGTGAGATATTGGATTATAAGTGCATCAACATTTTTTTTCAAATCACCTCAATATGATCAAGATTTATTCTGAATCAAGTTAGATGCTAAAATGGGTTTTTAAAGATTAAGATTTGTGTCTAAGGATTTTCGGATCAAGTGGTATTAGATCTAGTTTTGACTTGTATTTGTAGGTTGATGTGATGAGGTCCAAGACTTAAGTTGGTGAAGGTTTTGAAAGCTCTTGTTGAGAGGAGAAAATGAGTAAAGCTCTCATGAATTTAAGGCTACAGAAGAACATTAACCGACATATTTAGAAGGATAATTCTGAATTAAGGATGCAACTACAATATCTCGAGGAGTAGAAGTAGAAGCTTCAAGATCAAATGATATGTCATGAGGAATTCCATAGAGATATTTTTCATGAGTTGGAAAGGAAGTTGCAGACTAAGGATTAGGTATTGGCACCACGAGCACCATTCCATGAAGATTGACAAGTAGATAATGTAAAGTCTCCGATGAAAGAGAAATTATCTCCTTCAAAAGGCATGATCGAGAAAGATGATTCCTTGTAGTATTCTTTTCCTCATCAAGATGGAGAATGCTCAAGGATAGTTGAAGTAACGAGAGCTCCAGATGAAGAGGTCCTTCATAAACAATTAGTTTTACCTTCAAGTCTAGGGGAAGGTAACATATGCAAGACATCTCCAGAAAGAGATGTGAATTCTAAAGAGAGAATGAAGACATTTCTCACTAGTAAGATTGACATATGGTATATGTAGCCATGTTCTTCCTATGGAACTAGTAACCATAATATGGAGAAATGTCAAAGAAAAAAATATATGCAAGGAAAGCCATCCAAGAAGAAGGCTAAAGGTAAAGGTCACTTCTCAAAACAAAGGAAAATGGGGAATGAAAAGAAGGGATCGTGGTTCCAATATGGGAATAGGAAACTCTACTCTTATTGTGGTAAGATTGGACATCAGATAGAGAAGTGTTTGAAACTTTATCCGCACTTATGTATGAAGCAGAAATAGAAATATGTAAAGGCACTTGCAAGAAGACAAGTAGCAGCCCTAGGTGAAGTTAATAGTCTCATTGAAATATTTGAGAAAGAATACTTCTTGATGGATGGTATTAATAGAGTGACATATGAATACATCGAGGTATGGTTCGTGGACAGTGGCTCATCTCACCACATGACCAGGATGAGATCAATATTCCTAACTTTCTCAGAGATTGACACAGATAGCTATGTGGGATCTGGAACTAACACCAAACAAGCAATAAGAGGGCATATATATGTAATATTCCAGTGTGAGTCGAGAGGATTTCTGGGAATAGAAAATATGTTATATTTTCTAGATTTGAATGTAAACCTACTCCCAGTTGCAACATTTGAATATGAAGGATATGCAGTCGCATTCTAGAATGACCAAGTACTTGTGTATTCAAGGGAAGCTACTTAAGATACAACAATAGTAATTGGTGTTCGCAAGGAGAAGTTATATAGGTTAATGGGAAGACCTATAATCTGGTCTAATGGTTTCTTGGATTCAACATAAGATTCTGCATCAAATTCAATGTCAGATTCAACATCAACGTCAAAGGCATTGTTAGAGATAAAAATCTATGAGACTCCCTCCAGTACTAAGGGAAGGATGAGTCCATGAATAAACCATCTATCATAAAATATTCCATTGTAAATATGTATATTTGTAAATTTGATGTTAATTTGCACATGTAGATACCTTCTAAATCTATTTCTATTGTTGTATTAGAAGGCTTGTAAACCACTCATTATACATTGTCAAGAGTGAGAGGATTCTTGTGAGATTTCTATATATCCACCTTATACATTGTAAGAGTGAGAGGAGTCTTGTAAGATTTCTATATAGCCACCTTACATATTGTTTAAAGTGAGAGGAATCTTGTAAAGGGTTTCTATATAGCCATTTTGTTCTAGAGTGAGGGATCTTATAGAGATTTCTAAGCCTTTCGACAACAATGTAGACAATTGTATTGTCTTTTTATCAGCTAAGGACTACATATGGATTGAATTGTCTAAGTTAACATTCTTATTCTAAAGAATCAAAGGAAAAGGAACATAAATATGCATGCAATTGGAACATGTATATCAAAAGTGAGAAGAGCACTGGCGTAATGCAAATATTCCTGGAGTTGGTAAAGAGATAAGAGGTATATACTTGTAAAGATGTATGTTATTGCTATGACATCTCCAAGATATTATGTCATGTTAGATGTATAACTTGAACATAAGCAGTTCAAACAGTACAAATGTATACATAGCATATGTTTAGAGTTTCTTGCAGGGAAGTATAGAGTATATGGAAAGGGAATTCATTCAGAGACTCCTACAAATACATCAATAGTACATGAACAATGAGTTTAGATAAGTGAAGCATAGATCAACATTCGACTTGGTTTCATGATTGGCCGAGATAGACTATCTTCAACATAGAAGGAGATGGGAGTGGATTTTGAGTATATGATTCAGATTTAGATATTGTAGAGATTCAGTGAGCATATTTTTGTTATGAAAGAATGTATGAGCCAGAACTAGAACTAGATTTAAACTAGTGCCAGTTGCCAAATATCCAGAGTTGGAGCCATATTTCAGAAGAAGAAAAAAGTACACTGATCTAGTATCCAAGATCCAAGATCCAAAGTGAAAATTAGTCCCAGAATATTCAACAAGGTGGAAGAGTGAAGAAGCTTCATCATCACTAAGTTAATGGATAAGAGCATTTCAATAAGGTGGAAGAGTAAGTAAGAGTTATCATCACTAATTTGTTGAAATATTCATACTTTTAGAGGACAAAAAGTCCTTTAGTGGGAAGGTGTGATCTAGGAGGATCCAAAATGCTCACAAAGGTCTAGGAGGATCCATAACGCTCACAAAGATCTAAGAGGATCCATAAATGCTCTAAATTTGACCATCTAAAATGTTCTTTAAAATGAATTTATTGCATAGAGCTCAGTGATAAATTTCCAATGGTGCAAAAAGAACCTCAAGCAGAGTCCGTATGAAAAAGTTATAGCCGATCAAAGTTCAATTCAAACAAGAAAAAATTCAAAGTCAAAGGTGACACGTGTCACCACTGGAAGGGTGACACGTTTCCTATCTGTACAATAGGATGAAGTTGTGTTGATGTCATCATGGTGACATGGCAGTACAAAAACGTGCCATGTGTCACCCATAAATGGAATTTTCAGGGGTCCATTTGGACCAATAAAAAAATGACACATGTCATCTATACGGATGATGTGGCATCCATACGATGATGTGACAAGGTACAATTGGCAGTGAGGTGGACCAGTAATAGATTGACGCAAGGAAATCCATATGCATAGGTGGTAGACAGGTCAGTAGTGACGTGGCAGAGGTTGTACAATCAACGAATGATAGGCTACCATGTTAGTCAATCAAATGGTGCCATGTGGCACCTTCCACAAGATCAAGCTGGGTTGGGTATACAAATTATGTTATGGGCTCAATGAGATTCGAATCCCCAACCTCCCATAGAATCTAGAGGAATATTCCAAATACCTAATGACTTCGTACTTATCCGTTAACCACTATGCCAAATGTGGAACTTGTTACAACCGACAGGTTATAATATATTTAATGTAATAAATATGGTTTCAATGTGTGGAAAAGGGGGGGATGCCATGAGGTTTGAACCCCCGAATTCCCCGCTACTAATCCAATGACCCTACCAATATGCCATAAGGCACGATTGGTTGAAACTATGAAGAATATTCCATTTAAGCTTGTGCCAAATATTTTGAAGAGTGGTTGGGGGCCCGTGCCCTATTTATGGGCACAATTTATGAGGTTTGCACACATTTCGAGGAGAACACATCCCAAGACATGCACAAATTCCTTGGTGGAATGAATCCCAATGCAGGGTATTGTACATATGCATAGTTTTGCATGCCGAGAGAAGCTAAGTTTATGTGTTGCATAGATTTGTGTGCCATGAGGTGATTTGTCCAAACATAGGCACGTTTATACTTGTTTTTCTCATTTCCTCAAGAGGAGTACAATGGTGATGTCAATTTTGTGCTAATATGTTGTATTTGTAAGTATTATTCCATATTTCCATTAATGAGTGTCATAGTGCATCATTAGGTGTGTAAAGAGGGTAAAATTGAGCCATTTCAAAATATGGTCAACTTTATACTCATGTTTCTCAGAATTTTGCAAGGAATTCAATGGTAAACTCTATTTTTTTTATTATTTTGAGTAGCAGAATTGGAGAGTGAATTCAAAATTGGCTTTGTAAGTCCATTTTGTATTATAATTTGACATTTTGAAATTATGAGAAGCAATCTCATTGGTTTGAAGGGGACTTGGAGATGAAGTAAAATATGTCATCAAATATTGCTTATTTGAGTTCTTTTATTTTATTTTGTGTTAACTCATAATTCTTCAAGTTAATCATCATTTTATGAGATTTTGGATAATAAGCACATCATCTTTTTTTTGTAAATCACCTCAATAGGATCAAGAATTATTCTAAATCAAGTTAGATGATAAAATGGATTTTTAAATATTAATATTGGTATCTAAGTATTTTTGGATCACCTCCACTCAAGCATCTAATCCATAGACCCCATCCTCACCATAGGCCATAATTGCTTGCACCACCACCACCAATACATCTTCAAACACCTGTTACTAGCCAACCTTCACCATTTCCCTAAAAAATACACCACCTCCCTTTGGTTCTCAACTTTATTACCCTTTCCACCATCCTCATATCTCAAGCCATATCCTCCCCGTATCCCTCCACCTCAACTTCCCTCCACTCCCAAGATGCCACCACATCACCGCCAAACTCCACACCACATGACACTCCCTTCTCCTAGCCCTCCAACATTCCACTACCATTTCCCTGCCCACCTCTATAATTCTAATGTCATAGACCTTAATACGAGCTCTCAACCTCACCTTTCCAATCACCAATCCATAGCTTCTGAATACCACCAACTCATTCCAACTACCATTGGGCAAGCCTTAATCCTCAACACCCTACAAAATTTTAATATTTCTCCCCTCTCTAACCCATAATACCTCATGGAAAGCTCTTTCCAATTAAATTTTGTTATACCATCATGGTGCATTGGCATCCATCTGGAGAAGATAAACAACTATTAGTAGTAGAATTTTTAGGATTTCTAGTAATATGATGTATCATATTAGTAGTTTTAAAAAAGTAGACCATATGATCTAAAAGTTTGATCATCACTTGTAGACTAATAGGCTATGATAACTAGTTGTGTTGAAAGGTGCTTTCTACAACTCAATATGAGGGTGATGTGTAATTGTAATATCCCCTTCCATGTAATCAAGATCTAGAGGACTTAGTAGCCTATTTTTTCCCACTAGGCTATAGTCTCACTAAAAAGGGGACTAAGGTGTCCAAATTATGTCATTAAGGTGCTTAAGTCAAATTATTAAAGTGTCATTGGCTAATAAGGAAATAAAGCTAATTGGCTATTATGAGGTAGATAAATAAATAGACTTTAGAAAGCCAATTAATAATTTAAGTGAGGATTAGAATGTTTGATTATAAAAAGAAGATGAGGGTGCCTCACTCCTCATTCTTGATCATTTTCTATTTGCAATTTGAGCTCTGGAAGCTTGAGTGTTTTGAGGGATTTGACTAGAAAAACCCTAGATATCATCTCAGAGGTGAAAGATCCCTCCTTTCCTGATCCAAGCTTGGACAAGGTGGTGAAATATTTCACCCTCACCATTCTATCCAATTCAAAATCATCTCAACTATTGGGAAGAAGGGCGCACCATTCATGGGTTTCTGCAAAGAGTGATGCATTATAGAAGAGGAAGGAGTTTGATTTAGCTTCTGGGAGTTGGATATTGAGGAGATCATGACCCAGATTTAGGAGAAGAATGAATTGATTAATAGGATAAATACAATAAAAACAAAGATATGAAGAACAACACAGATATCCAGTGAACAATACATTCTATTGAATAAATGAAATAGGTTGAAACTGTAAAACTACATAACTGAAACACTTGCTCGAATGGTGGTAGCTATCTATGAGAAGATATGTGGTTTCTACGTGCATATGTCTGATAAAAATGATTGCAATGAGGCTCCAGAGGCCTTTTTAATATTACTCATGAATGATAAAACCCTAGACATCCAAAAACCTAACCCTAGGAGGTGAAACACCAAAAGTCATGTGGGCTCCTATGGGTAAGTTGGTACATCAACTTCCTGGGGTTGTAAATTTTGCATACGAACTCTGTTTTAGGCGCGTGATAGCCCGTTGGAAAGGTATTTTAGATAAATACACATTACACCATCAAAATCTAACTCTGTCTATAGTTTGACTGTGGTGAGCCAAAAAAACAATGTTTAGGGCCCCAAAATGGCCCTGGAAGTACAACAAGATGTGCTGACATGAAAACATAAAAAATAATCCAATTGGATTAGGTGAGAGGCCACCAGTATCCACCTAGAATATGTGTAGGGATTTAGACAGCCACAGAAGTGTAGAACCCACAATTACAAAGAAGTACAAAAGAACATGTTGAACTAAAAACTGACAAGAGGAGTCAGTTGGAATAGGTGGGTGGCCACCAATATCCACCTAGATCAGATCAGGAGTTGGAGGCATTGGCCATCCCTAGAGCAACCTTTCTTGACATTCTTCAGTATTTTCTCTCTCCATATCTATTTATTATCATATATAGGCGTGTTTACTAAAGAGGGGCACACTTGGCCATATAGATCCAGTGCTTTGGTGGTTGGAACTATAGTTACAACTAAAGAAAGTCATCATATGTGATAGCCATCCTTTGTTATTCAAGAGATTATCATTATTTTAGTTTTTGGAGGCCAGATATAGTGAAGACATTTTTCCAAGAGAAATACTAGCTAGAGAGGGGTGCAACTCAGCCAGAAGATTTGGAAGTTAGCAGAAGGTAAAGAGATTGATCTTCTATATATTTTTTATGCAACCAGTAGAGGCTTGAAGGAGGAAAATATTCCTCTTATATTGTATCTTGGAGGTGCTATCATCCATTTTCTATATCTATTTCCAAATCTTCTCTTCTCTTGTACTGAGGTTAGCTTATATATTAAATAAAATACATATCTAGGTTTTGTGGCTATTCTTGTTGTTGTTTCTATGTATTCCATTGTTGTTTAAAGCTTCATTATCATTGAAAACTATTTTTGGAACCAAACTAAACAATAAACACCAAAAACAAGTTCAACAAGCTACAATGCAAATGTTTTGGCAAAACCCTTCAACCAGAAAAACATTAAACTAAAAAATTCCACATAGATCCACTTGGGGATCTTACAGTGGCATCAAAGCATTAAATCCTCCCATCCAGTGGGGATTTTATGATGAAATGATACAATAGGAAAAATAAATACAAAGGGGCATAGGAACCAGAAACAAAGATGGGGGAAAGACATGAAGCATGAGATGGTGACGATAAGGAGGTTCCAATGGAGTTAGAAATAATAACACAGGAGCTACAACACTATATTCATAAGACACCATTGATCATGCAACACCACTTGGATGAGACACAAGAAATATTATCTAGGGGGTAGGATGATCTCAAATCAGCCTTGACAATTATTGAATATGGACATGAGCGCTTGGTTACTACATTGGAGGCTAGGCAGGACATGATTGCACAACTTCTCATGAAGATGGTACATGGCAGAGAACCATAGAATAATGAATGGAAAAACGGGGCTAGTCGATCTCATGGAGGAGAGAGGTATCACATAGAGACTAGTCACAGGGCCCACACTAAGGGGAAAAGTTTGTTTGGGGGCACAACCAATAGGGCACCGATGAGTGGCAGGATCACACCCATACCTTAAATGCCATGTTTCTTAGATGCACAACAACATGGTGCCAACATTCCAGGCTACATAGAGGTAGAGGACAGCTTTGAAGAGTATGAGAGGGAGTATGCAACATTGAGCGTAGGGTTCAAGAGACATGTTTCTTTAGGAGAGTATTGCAGAATAAAATACAGAGGTAGACCTAGATAATTTCACAGAAATAATAATGATCCGGGGCATAAGGAAGGGAAAATGGAGATCCTTGCCTTTGATGGAGCATCCAAATATTCTACAAAGACATGGGTACATAAATTGGATGCTTATTTGTAGTTAAATCCCATGATGGAGATGGATGTCATCAAATTTTCCAACTTATACTTGGAGGGCAAGGCCCATGAGTGGCGGTACCATGCGATGACAACTTTGGGACATGCACACATTACTTCATATGCAGATTTCACACCGAGGATCATAGACATGTTTGATTAGGGAGATCCATAACTTCATTTCTATGAGCTCACACAACTTAGGCAGATAGGATCAACTGAGACATTCATTGAAGAGTTTCATAGGTTAGTAGTCATGGTTCTAGATGTGTTAGAATTCAGGTTGATGATGCTCTTTCTTGAGGGGATTACAGAGCCATTGTGTGGGTGGGTCAAGGATTTTAATCCTACTACCCTTCGGGATGCGATTTGGAAGACTAGGTACTTGAAGGGGGAAACTTAAAAAAACAAATTTGTTCCAAGGAAACCAATTGATCCAAGAGGAAAAGACCATAGGGTTGTAGGAAAAAGTAAGGGAAAACTTGATGAAGCTACAATAAGGGAGTTGAGAAGGAAACAACTATGATATACCTATAAAGAACCATGGTAACCATGGCATAGATGCATGGGGAAAGGAAAAATTCACTACATAGAGGTCCTTTCCAATAGAAAAGATGAAGATGATGTTGGACATGTTCAAAACATGGAAGTGACCCAAACAGAAGAGGATCCCACGCATGGGGAAGAAGAAGAAGATCCAATGCGCCCGCAAGTAGTCAAGGATTAATAAGGTTGTTATAGAATCCATTAGTAGGGTACCACAATTTAGCACTTTCAGGATGAGAGGATTCCTCCAAGGAAAAAGGGTCACAATATTGATTGATAGTGGGGCCTCCCACAATTTTATTGATGTTTCTTTGGTAAACATGAGACACCTCCCTATGGTGGAGTTTGATGGATTCTTAGTAGAGGTAGCAAGGGGACGCACCATGCCATGTGACATATATATTCCATAGATAAGTCTTACCTTGGGAAGGTACAATTTAACACACGATATCTATGTGATGGACCTACCAGAAAAAAATGTTATACTTGGGGTTCAATGGCTAAACACCTTAGGAACTATCACCACAAATTACAAATCTATGGAGATGTCCTTCAATTCTAAATAAGGAAAGAGGGTGACTTTGAAAGGGACAACAGAGAATGCTCCCAGGGTGGTTTTAGAAAAATGCATGGATGTTATATTTAGGTGGGAGGATGTGGCTTATGCAATAGAGTATTTAGTTTGGTGAAAACCAATCAGGAGGGGCGCCAACACTATTCACAAGACATACAAAAGATACTTGGGAAGCATGAAATATTATTTTGGAAAATTCCTCTAGGGAAACCACCGGATAGGGGTTTTGAACACACCATAGAGCTAGAAGAAGGGGATAAACTGTTCATCACCACACCTTACAAACACCCAGAAAGGTTTAAGGATGAAATTAAAAATGCAATCAAAGATTTGTTGGACATGGGTCACATTAGGCCTAGCTCAAGCCCATTTGCATCTTCAGTTGTGTTGGTTAAGATTAAATATGACACTATGAGAATGTGCATTGACTACAGGGCACTAAACAAGAAGATAATTAAAAATAGGTATCCCATTCCCAGGATTGATGAGTTGCTTGATGATCCCCATGGAGCAGTGTACTTTTCAAATATTGATCTATGTTCAGGATATCATTAGATACTAGTGATGGAACATGATATCCCTAAAATGACCTTCAGGTGCCATTATGGCCATTATGAGTTTTTAGTTATGCCTTTTGGAATAACTAACACACCAACTAAATTTAAATATTACATGAACCATATATTCAATAAAAAATTGAGGAAGTATATCTTGGTATTCTTTGATGATCTTTTAATCTATAGCAAAACTTGGGAGGATCACCTCAAGCATCTAGATCAAATTTTGAGCATCCTGGAGGAGCAGTCCTTGTATGCCAAGGAGTCTAAGTGTGAGTTTGGGATGATATAAGTATTATACTTGGGGAACATCACTAGATCAAAAGGGGTACAGGTTCATCAAGAGAAGATACAAACCATCTTGGATTAGCCAACACCTAGGAACATCATAGAGCTATGATGGTTTCTTGGTATTTGCACCTACTATAGGAGATGTGTTAAAGGGTTCTCAAAAATTTGTGCACCCTTGATTGATCTAACTAGGAAGGGTGCATTTAAGTGGACTGAAGTGGCCCAACAAACTTTTGACAAAATGAAGAAGGTCATGAGAACTTTCCCGATCCTAGCATTACCGAATTTTTCTCATCCATTTATACTAGAGTATGACACATCAAGGGAAGGAATTGGGGTGGTCCTCATGCAGAAGAGGCATCCTATTGTTTTTGAAAGAAGAAACTAAGGGGCGAGGGGGATTATTATACACAATTTATCATAAGGAGATGCTAGCTATCATGCATGTGCTAGCTAAGTTCAGATAACACTTGGTGCGGGCCAAGTTTATAGTCAAAATAAATCACAACAGTCTCAAATAATTTTTGGAGCAAAAGGACCTCAATGAGAGGCAACAAAAGTGGGTAAGAAAAATCCATGCCTATGATTTTGGCATAGAATTTGTCAAAGGAAAGAACAATGTTGTAGCATATGCATTGTCTAGGAGGCCTACAACTTACACTTTGTCAGAAATTTCGGTTGAATTGAAATCACATCTGCTAGTAGAGTACTCCAAAAACAAGTTTACTTGTGAGCTTATGGATGGGAAAATTCCGAATGAGCGGTTCCAGATATTAGATGACCTTATCTACTATAAGGGAAAATTTATGTAGTACCAGAATCCAAATTCAAAGAAAGGGTGCTAAGGACATTTCATGATTCAACACTAGTTGGGCACCAAGGGTTCCTCAAAACTTACAGGTAGATTAGATAGAGATTAGCATGAAAGGGCCTCAAAGAAGATCTCATGCACTATGTTAGAGAATGAAAAATGTGTCAACAAAAAAAGGTGGTACATACCCATCCAATAGGTTTATTGTAGACACTTCCCATCTCAACATATGAATGGGAAAGGATATCTATGGATTTTATCACAGGTTTACCTAAAGTGCAGGGAAACGATAACATTTTTGTAGTTGTGGATAGTTTGACTAGGTTTGCACATTTCTTCTCCATATCCATGGAGTATAGCGCATCCCAGGTAGCATAATTGTTCTTTAGAGAGGTTTTCAGATTGCATGGGCTGCCCAAGAATATTGTGAGTGGCAAGGATAACAGGTTCATGGGCACTTTTTTGCAAGAGTTATTCAGACTTGTTGGCACCGAATTGACTCCTAGCACGAGTTACCACCCTCATACTGATGGGAAAACATAAATATTTAATAATTGGGTGGAAGGATACCTCATGAATTATGTGGCAGAACAACAAAGAACATGGGTCAAATGGCTTCATCTAGGGGAGTATTTCTATAACACTACCCATCACAGCTCCATTGGCATGACACCCTTCAGGGATTTGTACAACTATGATTCACTTACATTCTTGGAGGTTGTGCTTGAGGACATCAGGGCTCCTATGGCTAAAGATTGGGTCTAATAAAGTCAAGAAATTCTTAGGGAGATTAAGGACCATTTACAGAAGGCTCAAAACCAACAAAAGATTTATGCAGATAAAAGCAGGGTAGAGTGCAACTTTGAGGTGGTAGACTTGGTCTATTTTAGGTTAAAACCATACCACCAGACATCAATCAAGAAAAATAGGGTGGAAAAACTAAAGCCTCGTTTCTATGTTCCCTACATTATGTGTAGAAGAATTGGGGATGTAGCATATGAGATTGAATTGCCATCATGGAGAAAAATCGATAATGTATTCCATGTATCATTCTTGAAGAAGGCATTGAGCCAACAAGTAACAATTACAGAGGAGGTGCCACCACTTGATGAAGAGGGTCAATTAATTTTAATTCTTGAAGATGTCTTGGAGGTCAGGGGGAAAAGGTTGAGAAACATGAGTATCAAGGAGTATTTCATTAAATGGAATAATTTGCCAATTGAGGATGCTTCTTGGGAAGGTGAACATGTCTTGCAGCGCATGGATTCAGAAGTGCTTGTGGGCAAGCAATTTCAGGCAGGGGAGATTGTAACATCCCCTTCCATGTAATCAAGATCTAGAGGAATTAGTAGCCTAGTTGTTCCCCCTAGGCTATAGTCTCACTAAAATGGGGACTAAGGTAGCCAAATTATGTCATTAAGGTGCTTAAGTCAAATTATTAAAGTGACATTGGCTCACAAGGAAATAAATCTAATTGGATATTATGAGGTAAATAAAGATATAGACTTTAGAAAGACAATTAATAATTTAAGTGAGGATTAGAATGTTGGAGTATAAAAAGAAGATTAGGGTGCCTCACTCCTCATTCTTGATCATTTACTATTTGCAATTTGAGTTATGGAAACTTGAGTGTTTTGAGGGTTTTGACTAAACAAACCCTAGAGATAAACTCAGAGGTAAAATATCCCTCCTTTCCTAGTCCAAGCTTGGCCAAGGTAGTGAAAGATTCCACCCTCACCATTCTATCCAGTTCAAAATCATTTCAGTTATCAGTTGGGAAGAAGGGTGCACCATTCAGGGGTTTCTGCATAGAGGGGTGCACTGTACAAGAGGAAGGATTTCAATTTGGCTTCTGGGAGTTGGATCTTTAGGAGATTAGGCATTTGAGGTATTGGCCATCCCTGGAGTGGCCTTCCTTGACATTATTCGGGAGTTTTTATCTCCATATCTATTTATTATCACATTTGGGCATGTTTATTGAAGAGGGGTGCACTTGACCATAGAGATCTAGTGCTTTGGAGGTTGGAACTGCAACCACAACCAAGGAAAGTCATCATATGTGATATCCATCCTTTGCTTTTTAGGAGATTATCATTATTTTGGGTTTTGGAGTCCAAATCTAGTGAAGTCGAATTTCCAAGGGAAATACCAGCCAGAGAGGGGCACAACTCATCCATAAGATTTGGCAGTTCGCAGAAGGGAAAGAGATTGATCTTCTAGATCTTCTGCATGAAACTAGTGGAGGCTTGAAGGAATCCAATATTCGTATTCTATTGTATCTTGGAGGTGCTATTAGTCACATCATCCATTTTCTATATCTATTTCCATATATGTTCTTCTCTTGTACTGAGGTCAACTTATATATTAAATAAAATATAGATATGAGTTTTGTGGTTATTCTTATTGTTGTTTCTATGTATTCCATTGTTGTTTAAAGATTAGTTATCATTGCAAACTAATTGTGCAACCAAACTAAACAATAAACACCAAAAACAAGCTCAACAGGGTACAATGTGAATTGAGGATCTTACAAGAATTCCTTCTGTGTTCAACATGGAGTTGACACCTGACATTTAAAAAAATATTAATAACCAAAAAATATTTCAATGTCCCTCATAAATAAAATATTTCAATATCCATCTTAAGTAAAATAATTATATATCAACTTTATATATATAAATATAAAGAGAGAGTAATTGAAAATAAAAATAAAAATCTATTTCGTTAATAGGTTCTTTCTACATCCCAGGATGAGGGAGATGCGTAATTCCTTTCTCCGTCATAGTCAACCCACCATTCAAATGTTTTACCCATAATAATTTTTTACTTTATATATAAAGTTGGTATAAAATTATTTTAATTAAGGTGGATGTTAAAATATTTTTTAAATTGTCACGTGTCAACTTTCAATACACACACACACATATCAATGTAGATCCATCAACTCTGGATCTATCATGCGCCCGAGAGACATAAAATACTTCCAGATGCAAACTTTTCTTCAATTTTTTGTAATCTAAAAAAAATTCCATCTCGAGGAATTTGATGCATCTCCGCGCATGATAGATCCAGAATTAAGATGGATCTACGCTGGTAAATAATGTTACTCTTATCACCAATAACATGATAAATTTTGGGTGAGAATAAATGGCACGATAGTTACAACACAAATAATATTCGTAATATCTTCCAAATCCAAAATACATCACACTTATATAGTTCTTATGAGATCCAACTATTTCTAATCTTGGAGATTGTTGTTGAGAGAATATCTCAACAACCTACAACAAACCAAACCAACTATACTATTGTAAGTGTTAATTCTAACATCCCCCCTTAATGCTTACATAATCACAAAACTAAAATTAGAAACAATAATTACATAGACATGTTTTACATTGATCTTATTTGATATGGTTTTCATCAACAACTTTACCCACTCTGCAATTTTCCGGACTATGCTCTTTCTTCTCCACAAGTTCGAGCTTACCAACTGACTCATTTGAGATACACCTTCCTCCGACCATCATTAACATATTTATAAGACTAACGCTTCTTAACATGATTTTTCCAGACACCGTGCCAATGAAGCAGTCTCGATACTGGACCAACTCCCATCTGATGAAGACATAGCACGTTGCGTTCAACATTTTTCTAGGAAATTTGTTCGGGTACCTAATGTCTCCAATAGTCAATCTTACAAATTGACCTGTCTAATACACAAGGATATCATAATACAACCAATGGTTGTTTTTCTTGGGTTTCCAAGTGCCAAGATCCACAAACCGTAACAGACTATAGACATAATTACACTAGTGATGTGTTCAGGGGTTTTAGAGCTCCAAGAACCACTAGTGTAGATTATGTAAATTTGTTCTATAATTGGTTCTTCACATTTTAATTTACAAAAAAATACATTGATTAAAAAATAATATCTTCCATGCAACAAACAACTCCACACAACAAACCCTATAATACACCAGACATTCAAATAATAATCGTAAGACATAAAAGAATATATCTGTTAAAGAACGAATGAGAGTCGCTTTCATTCCCATTTTCACCAAGGAAAGCATCATAAATGGCAATTGTATGCACACTACAAGAACTGACAATGAAAATTATAGAGCTCCATTGAGATATGCACAAGTCAGATTTTGAATCTTTCCACTGAGTTCTTGAAAAGACTTTACGTGACAAGAAGTTGGGGAACCCAACTGATCTAGATTTATGAGCAAAATGAAATAAATAACAGACTGAATACAATAACAAAGAGATATAGACAACAACAATAGATATCCAGTGAACAATAACTTCTATTGAATAAATAAAATAGGTTGAAACTGTAAAACTACATAACTGAAAACAACTTAATCCAATGGTGGTAGCTATCACTCAAAAGAGATGTGGCTGCTACGCGCATCCATCTGAGTAGAATGATTACAATGAGGCTCCAGAGGCCTTTTTAACATTACTCATGAATGCCAAAACCATAGACATCGAAAAACCTAACCCTAGGAGATAAACACCAAACGTTATGTGGGTCCTAATAGGTAAGTTGGTACCTCAACTTTATGGGGTCGTAAATTTTGCATACAACCTTCGTTTTAGGCACGTGATAGCCTGTTGGAAAGGTCTTTTTGAGAACTACACATTATGTCATCAAAACCTGAGTATATTTATAGTTTGATTGTGGCAAGCCAAAAAAACACTGTTTAGGGCCCCAAAATGACCCTAGAAGTACATAAAGATGTACTGACCTGGAAACTTCCAAAATAAGCTTGTTGGATTAGGTGGATGACCACCAATTTCAACCTGGAAGCTGTGTAGGGATTCAGACATCCTCGAAAGTGTAGAACCTACAATTACAAATAATTATAGAAGAATGTGTTGAACTAAAAATTGTCAAGAGGAGCCAGTTGGAATAGGTGGGTGGCCACCAATATCCACCTGGATCAGTACTCCCCCCTTAGGAAGCAATGGTCTCCATTGCATTGAGTTCCCCCATCAGGTGAGAAAGTTTCTACTGAATTTGGCTTCAGGTGAGCCACTTGCCTTGGCACAGGAGTTGCTCTGCCTTGACAACCCAATAAACCTAGATCCTCTGCTGGCGAGTACCCTTGACTTGTGTGTCCACTATCTGATCAGTGGATGCCTATTCCGTGCAGTCAATATTGAGCTCTATTGGTGTCAATTGTTTTGCGATCTCCGAGGTGTCCAATAATGGTGGAAAATATGGTCGGAGGAGGTCCACATTGAACACTGGGTGCAAGCCAAGGAAGGGGGGAATGTTGAGATCAAAAGAATTGTCACCTATAGCCTTGGTTATAGTGTAAGGCCCATATCGAAGTGAACAGAGCTTTCGATGGGGCCCTATAAGGCGTGTTTTCTGCAAATGTAACCAAACCTTGTCTCCCACCTGAAACTTGTGCGGTACATGGTGTTGATCATGGCATTGCTTGTACTTAGCATTAACTTTCTGCAAAATATCATGGACCTGTTGGCGGATGTGTTGAATCCGCTCAATGAATCTGGTGGCTTTGTGGACCTCAGATTGAACAAGGGAAGAATCTGTCTGTATGGTTGCAATAGGTAGTGCAACATCAATGGGACCCAAGGGTTGGAATCCCGACCCCACCTAAAAGGGGATATGGCCAGTGGAGATATGGAGATTCCTATTGTAGTTGTGTTGAACATAGGGAAGACTCTCATCCCATGTGCACGAATGCTTAGAGTTATACAAGCACAGGATGTGCACAATCATTTGATTGACGACCTTTGTTTGGCCATCGATTTGAGGGTGAGAGGCAATGGATTTAGTGATCTTGGTGTATAACAGTGACCAGAGACTCAACCAAAATGTGTTGAGGAACTTGTTGTCCTGATCGAAGATGATGGTCTGTGGTATCCCAAAATGGACCCACACTCGTTCGAAGAAGAGCTTGGTAGTATTTGTGGTTGTGATGCTCTTCTTGCAGGCTATGAGAATGGCCATCCTTGAAAAATGATCAACCACCACAAATACACAATCATTGTCTTGCTTGGTAGATGGAAGGTGAGACATGTAATCCATCGAGATAGATTCCCAAGGCCTCTCGGGAGTAGGAAGAGGGGTGTATAAGCCTTGCTTCTTGATGGATGGCTTGGAAATGACACAGAAAATGAAAGATCTGATATACTTGTTGACATCCTGTCGAAGTTTTGGCCAATAAAATTGTTTCTATAGAACGACCACAATTTTCTCCATGCCAAAATGTCCTTCCATCCAATTGTAGTGAGCCTCCCAAATCAGCTTTGCACGCTCACTTGCAGGAACACAGAGATGGCCCAGATGGCATAAAAATCCATCCTGAATGTGAAAATCGGTGACATTCACACATGTACCCAAGAGATGATAGGTGGTGGAGAAGTCTGGATCTTGTTGATAAAGTTGGGGCCACTCAGATGCTTCATGCCCACAGGAATGGAGCACGATGGTGAGTGCAGTCACAGGATGTCGACTAAGGCAGTTAGCAACACGATTTGTACTCCCTATCTTATACTTGATGTTGAGATGGAACTGCTACAGGTAGGTGGACCACTTCTTATGGTGGTCGTTTTGCAACTTCCCCCATGGTTGTATGAACTGCAAAGGCTTGTGATCAGTGTGGATGATTGTCTCATTTTCTAGAATGTAATGTTTCCATTGACAAAAGGCTTGTATAATGGAATACATTTCCTTGTCATAGGTGGGGTATTTATGGATAGTATCTTAGAGTGTATCACTATGGTATGCTACTAGATGACCATGTTGAGTGAGAAATTCACCTACAACATAGTTGGATATTGGTGGCCACCTACCTATTCCAACTCGCTCGTCTTGACAGTTTTTAGTTCAACACGTTCTTCTGTAATTCTTTGTAAATTGTGGGTTTTATGCTTCTGGGGTTGTCTAAATCCCTACACAACTTCCAGGTGTAGATTGGTGGTCGCCCACCTAATCCAAATGGTTTATTTTGGAATTTTTCAGGTCAGTACATCTTTCTGTACTTCCAGGGCCATTTTGGGGCCCTAAACAATGTTTTTTTGGTTCGCTTGGCTGGACTTTGGTGGTGGTGATAGTGTCACTGGGTTCAACATCAATAATCCGCTTCACTCCTTCTGGATTTGATTCGGCGTCAGAATCTACCTCGGACTCGGAAGCTTTCATCTCGGCCACCAGTGACTTCTTAGAGAGACATTCTTCGGTGTTGTGCCAAGCGATTTTATGGTATTCACACCACTTTCCCGTGTCCTTCTTCAACTTCTCATTACCCTTCTTGTGTTGTGGCTTGGACTGGTTGTCCTGAGAGTGACCATATTTTCTCTGTCCCTTGTTTTGTGGGTTGGGGCCACCTTTACCTTGCTTCAGTTGTGAGGAGTTTGCATATCCAAACTCTCGCCTCTTCTACTTAAATTTATGCTCGATCTTGACAACATATCTATAAGCCGTACCCAATGATGCGATGTCCATAAACTCCATTTCTGTTTGAATGTATCTATGCAGAAAACCGCAGTTTTTGAGTACCATATGTTGTTCAGAGTCTTTGATACCCAATTTGGTTCGCAGGGTATGGAAAGTGTTGGTGAAATCTGGTATTGTTCGGTCCCTTTCCTGACGCGAGGTGGTCCATCTTATGTACTGGTCCTTGTAGTTTCCAACAGGGTAGTATTGTTCTTTAATGCAATCCCTGAAGCAATCCCATGTGGGGGAGACCGCAAATATTGCAGATTCCTCTATAGCCCTTTGCTCAGAGTAAGTCTCCCACCAGTCCTTAACATGCAGGACAACCTTGAGGAGTGCAAAAGTAATATTTTCCCTATCGAAAAAATTGTGGACCAAAAAATATCTTTCAAGCAGATTCAACCATTTATCTACAACATCCACATCTATTAGTCCTTCAAATAATGGAATATCAAAATTTACTTGTACCTTGAAGGGGGTTGCATGGCCGCTTGATGATGATGTGTCTCATGTGGGCGGTCGTCGAAGGATATGTGCAAAGTTGTCCATCATTTCGTTCCTTTGTCGCACAAGGGATTCCTCGAGAAACAGTTTAAAAGGATCTCATGCTCCATCATCTTTCTTCTCGTCCCCCATGAGTTGTGGTCAGGTTCGACGCAACCGATCTTGCAAAGGCTCGACTGGTTTGAGTCCCAAATTCTTGTACCCAGATCTTGTCGGTGACATGCACAAAGAAAAATAAATGAAGAGAAAACTGCTCTGATACCACTGATCCGGATTTATGAGCGGAACGAAATAAATAACAGACTGAATACAATAACACAGAGATATAGACAACAACAAAAGATATCCAGTGAATAATAACTTCTATTGAATAAATAAAATAGGCTGAAACTATAAAACTGAATAACTGAAAACAACTTGATCAAATGGTGGTAGCTATCTCCGAGAAGAGATGTGGCTGCTACGAACATTCCTCTGAGCAAAATGATTACAGTGAGGCTCGAGAGGCCTTTTTAACATTACTCATGAATGTCAAAATCTTAGACATCCAAAAACCTAACCCTAGGAGATGAAACATCAAAAGTTATGTGGGCCCCGATGGGTAAGTTGGTACCTCAACTTCCCGGGGTCGTAAATTTTGCATACAACTTCCGTTTTAGGTGCGTGATAGCCCGTTGGAAAGGTATTTTTGAGAACTACACATTATGCTGCCAAACTATGACTCTATTCATAATTTGATCATGGCAAGCTAAAAAAACATTGTTTAGAGCCCCAAAATGGCCCTGGAAGTACAAAAAGATGTACTCACATGAAAACTTCCAAAATAAGCCAGTCGGATTAGGTGGGAGACCACCAATCTCCACCTGGAAGCTGTGTAGGGCTTCAGACAACCCTGGAAGTGTAAAACCCACAATTACAAAGAATTACAGAAGAACGTGCCAAACTAAAAAATGTCAAGAGGAGCCAGTTGGAATAGGTGGGTGGCCACCAATATCCACCTGGATCACCAACTGAGGTAATTCTACTACGTGGTTTCCTCCTTCACGCCAGTCTATCAACAATTTTCAATGTCAGATGAAGCCATAGTGCTCCAAACTCTGCTCACGATGCTTTCCCAATCAACAACCTTCAATCGCGCAGAGAAGGGTTCTCCACACGCAGGTTTATCAATATCTCTCCACGCGCAGTCGCATAGTCGAGCAGGATGAGCAATTGGTTATACAACTTGAGTCCATGGGAATGTCAGATTGCACATAAATCCAAACTTACTAGGGAAACTATATAAATTACAACAGGGACACACACACCGAATAATAACAGTTCAATACTCTCTCACATAAAACTTTACACTCGAAAATGCACTGACAGCAGAAACTCTCTACTCACATGCTGCTAACCTATGTACAAGGAATTAGCCTCATGTCTCTCCCATGTTCCTAGCCATCCCGTGAGGGATTTAACCCAATAGAGACATGGCACGCTAGTTACAACACAAATAATATTTGTATTATCTTCCAAAGCCAAAATAAATCACACTTATATAGTGCTTATGAGATCCAACTATTTCTGATCTTGGAGATTGTTGTTAAGAGAATATCTCAACAACCTACAACAAACCAAACCAACTATACTATTGTAAGCGTTAATTCTAACCTAACAAACAAATAGTATATGATAATGATGTTACTTTGATCACTCCTTGCATTGTATATGTACTTGCATTTAATGGGAATGAAGTATTTATATGTGTTGGTATTTTTCATTTTTTAAAGAAAGTCTGTAATAATTTGACATGATATGAATATCATAATTAATTGGATTATGGTTATTTCCATTAATGTTTTTTGGTTTCATAATTTAAAATTAAAATCAGTGTGAGTAATATAAAATATTGATTATATCGCTTCTGTCAATCAAAATTTCAAAATTTGAGTAATATCAAATATTGATTATATCCTTTCTGTGAAAGGGTATTTGATAGAGAATCTACAAAAGACGAAGGACTATGTTGTACTCTGCTACTAGGAATCAAACTCGACATGAAATGCATCTATCAAAGATTTTCTAGTTCTCAATGCGCTTCAGAAAATATCACATCCCATGAATAACTTGAAGGAGCAAGTGCTTGAGCACAACTGATATGGAAATCAATGAATGCAAAGCTTCCATTTTATGGATTTATGTGGATTCTATTATGATATATTC